>JANTFE010018089.1:14592-25703 GCA_027562315.1 Costus pulverulentus
CATTGACTGGGGATAATTACTTGAGCACAGATCCAATCTGTCTCCAGGGACATTATCATGTAAGTACACAATCGCAGGTGTAGACAGACAATGATAACGACAATGCCAAAACGATATATATAAATATCAATGTCAAGTAGTACATAAGTTGACCAAAGCTAGGTCCTATGGCATATACACCAACAGAAGGATATCGAACCACAGAGACCTTATTGTTTAGTACCAAATAGTTGTATTCTTACTAGCTAAGCAACTGAATAATAGCAAAGCAATGATGGAAAACACATTAAATCAGATAATCAGAGAGAAACATTGGGACTAGGGTTTCATCGTCCTTAATTCTAATGACTAGATTTAAATAAAAGGTCGTCAGACTAATTTTATCATGATAAAGACTTAATTTACTTCATAAAGAGATCATCTCACTTTCGTGTAGAGAATCATGCAGGGATCAATCATCGCTTTCACACAATATCTATCCCAACGCTAAAGATAACTAAATCATCAATCAAAGAATTCAAAGATCACTTTCGTTCATCCGAATTCTAAGTTGATTGTCTCGAGTGGAATCTCAAGGATCACTTTTGTGCATCTGAAACTCAACACAAGTTCTACTTATGGTTTTCCGACGACTCGATCCTCACTTTCGTGCAAGATCAAATCAAGTCTAACACAATAACTCAACCTTAGATTCAAATTATCAACATGGCAATAAGATCACTAAAATCAAATAATTAAGAACTAACCTAATTTCTTACAGAAAGTTCCTAACATGCAATTCTAGGGTTCTAAGTTATCAAGCAAGTCACCTTTCGGTCCTTATTGCGAGAACTCTAAAACATCAATCTATGGAGAATCAAAGTACAATTATTCACATAAGTAAAATTATCATCATAAAACTATTCTGACGAAGATAAAAAGTTATCTAATCATTAAGAAATCAAAGGGGATTACACCCCATGTCCCAAATATGTTTAGGCTTGCATGGAAGAAGAAATACAACAAGCCATTGTTTAGAATGATCAGAAAACAAAAAGAAGGGAGAATTAACGTTACAACATGGCTGTAATAGAAATTACAGCCGTAATTATGCGAGTGAACAGTGCCGGTGCCGCTCTTTCATTGATTTCTCCTCCAATAGAACTCCTCTTGCTCTGAAATGTCTGGGCTGTTGTCTCCTCCTCCAAACGAAGCTTTTGTGTAAAAATCACGTCCTGAGGTGGTGGTCTCTATGCCTCTCTGTGTGAGGCCAAACCCTAAGTGCCTCTCTGTTGATTTCTCTCTCAATACTGGATACAAATTCGTGCTTCCACTTCGTGCGTCTTCTCCTCCTTATGATGAGTTCGCAGCATCTTTTGGATCTCAATTTGGATGTCTGGTTCAAAAGATATGGTCCGCGCAAGATTCGGGCTTCAAATAGTCCGCGAAAATTGTGAATTTGGGATGAAATTACGGCCGTAAAATAAATTACGGCAATGCCGTATCTTAGTTCTGTGAACCTTGAGTCAAATTAAAGCCCGTGAAACATATTACTACCGTGCCATAAAATCAGACGAGTTCTCTGGTCTGAAATCTCTGGAAAATACAGCCCGTAAAATGGTTTACGGTAGTGCCGTAAAATCAGGAAAACTTTCTGATCTGAAAATCCACCAAATTACGGCAGCACTATGATATTACGGTATCATACGGAAATACGGTACCGTAATATAGAATATGGCACTGTCGTATTTTGGTCTTTTGCTCTGATTTGCATGAAATTTGTTATGTGGACTCCTCTTGATAATGGTAACTATTCCATAAAAATAAGCAAAAGATCTTCAATTGAGCATGCAAAGACATATAAAATGATACAAAATATACTATATATTTTGGTGTCATCATTAATTCGATTAAAATAGTGGGAGCCACAGTCATTTTGAAATAAGTCCAGTTCAACTGACTTCAAGTAGTACTAATTTGATGTTTCTTGGTTGTTGTAGAACAATGGCTACGAACACTAGCAGATTGACACTGTGATCCCGTTTAGACAGGGATAAGTTGGTTGGATCCAACTTTATGGAATGGCATCGGAACTTGTGGATAGCCCTCAAGCTCGAGAAGAAGCTGTATGTCCTTGAGCAGTCTCTTCGTGCGACTCCTGCACCTAATGCCCGAGCGGCAGACAGGGATGCTTTTAGAAAGAATCAGGATGACTCTTTGGAGGTAGAATGTCACATGCTAGCCACTATGGCACCTGAACTTCAGGTGCAATATGAGGAGTAGAACGCTTTTCAGATGATTACTCATTTGAAATAGATGTTCGAGGCTCAGGCTAGGACAGAGAGATATGACACTGCCAAAGCAGTCTTTTGGTGCAAGTTGTCCGAAAGTGCACTAGTGAGACCCCATATTCTCAAGTTGATTGGGAATGTGGATCATCTCAGGAGACTGGGACAAACAATAGACAACGAGCTGGTTGTGGATCTTATTTTGCAGTCCCTGCCCCCTAGCTTCAGGCCATTTTTTATAAACTTCAACATGAACCGGATTGAATGCACGAGGGAGGAACTACTGAATATGCTCCAAACAGCCGAGCGTGAAATGGGTAAGACCAAACCAAATTATGTTCTTTTGATCCCTGCGACCAAGAAGATAAAGAAGAAGGGGAAGACACATGCTAAGGGCAGTGCCAAAGGTCCTACCAAGGTACTGAAGAAAAAGGCAAAGAAGTCAAAGGACCAGATGTGCTTCCACTGTGGCGAGTAGGGCCACTGGAGGAGGGACTGCAAGCAACTTTAGAATGAGGAGAAGAAAGACTTGGCCTTAACTTCTAGCTCAGGTATTTATGTTACTTATATCAATCATTCTACTTCTATATCATGGGTATTGGATACCATATGCGGAGCTCATATTTGTATAAATATGCAGGGGCTTAAGAAGAGTAGATTGGTATGGGTTGGAGAGATTGACCTACGAGTAGGAAACAGAGCACAAGTTGTTGTTGTTGCTATAGGAATTTTTACACTCTCCCTGTCGTCTGGACGTCAATTAGAACTAGACAATTGCAATTATATACCTTCGTTAACCAAAAACATTATATCTATTCCTTGCTTGGCAAGGAAAGGTTTTATATTTGAAATAAAGGAGAACTCCTGTTCTTTTTCATTTGCAAATATGTTTTATGGGAAGGGTACGTTGTGCAATGGCTTGTATGTCTTGGACATGAATAGTTCTATTTGTAACATAAATAGTAAGAGGACCAAACTGAGTGGTTCAGTTGGTGCCTTCCTATGGCATTGTCAATTACCCCATATAAACAAGAATCACATCCAACAACTCCATGCAAATGGATTGTTAGATTCATGTTCCTTAGAGCAATTTGATACATGTGAGCCTTGTTTATTAGGAAAAATGACAAAGGCTCCCTTCACCAAGACAGGTGAGAGGGCAGGAGGTTTATTGGATATCATACATACTGATGTGTGTGGACCATTTAATAAACAAGCTAGAGGAGGACACAACGACTTCATTACCTTTACTGATGATTTCAGTAGGTATGGTTATGTCTACTTAATGAGACATAAATATGAATCCTTTGAGAAATTCAAGGAGTTCAAGAATGAAGTAGAGAACCAGCTTGGAACATTCATTAAAGCTCTTTGATCTGATCGAGGTGGAGAGTACCTGAGCAGCAAGTTCTTTGACTATCTTAGGCAGTGTGGGATCATATCCCAACTCACTCTTCCTAGAACACCTCAATAGAATAGTGTGTCTAAGAGGAGAAATCGAACCCCATTGGACATGGATCGACCTATGATCAGTCATGCAACTCTACCACCCTCATTCTAGGGTCATGCACTTGAGACAGCTTCTCTGATACTGAATAACGTTCCATCTAAGAGTGTCTCCAAGATACCATACGAGGTATGGAGTGGGAGACACCCTAATATCTCTTTTATCAGAATCTAGGGATGTGAGGCTTATGTCAAACGTCAGGATTCTAGCAAGCTAGAACCTAGATCTAATAAATGTGTGTTTGTGGGATACCCTAAGGAAACTAAGGGTTACTACTTCTATGTTCCCACTGAGAACAAAGTTTTTGTTGCTCGAGGTGCTGTCTTTCTAGAGAAAGAATTCCTCATGAAAGAAGCCAGTGGGAGGAAGTTTGACTTGGACGAGGTCCAAGTGCAACCACAAGACGTAGAGATGGAACCTGAGCCACCTGCACCAGTTGCTTGGCAACCTGTGGCTTAGACACAGGTCCCACGTAGGTCTGGGAGGATTCATAGTGCACCTAAGAGGTATGGGTCACTGCCGACCCAACACGACGGGATCTTCATCATTGAGGATGAACCCAGAACCTATGATGATGCGGTCGGTGGACTAGACTCCGAGAGATGGCTTGAGGCCATGCGGTCCGTGATGGATTCCATGTCAACTAACCAAGTTTGGGATTTCGTTAAGCTGCCTGATGGGGTAAAACCCATAGGGTGCAAATGGGTCTTCAAAAGGAAGACTAACATGGATGGAAACATAGTTACCCATAAAGGTAGACTAGTGGCTAAGGGATTCAAACAAGTCTAAGGGGTGGACTATGATGAAATCTTTTCGCCAGTTGCCTTGTTCAAATCCATTCGGATTCAGATTGCTATAGCTGAATATCGTGACTATGAGATATGATAGATGGATGTGAAGACAGCGTTCCTTAACGGGAAGCTAACTGAGGATGTGTATATGACACAACCTGATGGATTCATCCATCCTGCAGATACGAGTAAGGTCTACAAGCTAAAGAAATCTATTTATAGATTAAAGCAAGCATCTCAAAGTTGGAATCTTCGATTTGATGAAGCTGTGAAAGATTATGGCTTTATCAAAAGTGAAGATGATGCATGTGTATACAGAAAATTCAGTAGAAGCTTGATGACTTTTCTGGTCTTGTATGTCGATGACATACTGCTCATTGGAAACGACATCCCTAGTCTTCAGTCTGTGTAGAGATGGTTGGGGAAGTGTTTCAAAATGAAAGACTTAGGGGAGGCCGCCTATATACTAGCCATGAACATCTACCGGGATAGATCCAAGAGGCTCCTCGCCCTTAGTCAACGTACCTACATTGATAAGGTCTTAGAGAGGTTCTATATGGAGCAATCCAAAAGAGGATACCTTCCAATAAGATATGGCCTTACTCTCTGAAAGAGCTAGTGTGCTACCACACAGGCTGAGAGATATCAAATGAGTCGAGTTCCCTATGCTTCAGCAGTGGGATCGATCATGTATGCAATGTTGTGTACTAGATCAGATGTGGCTTATGCTGTGAGCATAACCAGCCGATACCAATCCAATCCAGGTCTGTAGCACTAGGTGGTTGTAAACAAGATCCTGAAGTATATGAGAAGAACTAAGGATTTGTTTTTGGTCTACGGGGGACAAGAAGAGCTCAGTGGTGAGGGCTACACTAATGCGTCATTCCAGTCTGACCCTGATGACTTTAGATCGCAGGTTGGCTATGTGTTCAAATCAAATGGAGACGCTATTTGCTGGAAAAGCTTCAAGCAGTACACCATAGCTGATTCCACAATAGAGGCTAAGGATGTTGCTGCTTCTAAGGCAGCCAAAGAAGTTGTTTAGATAAAGAAGTTCATATATGATCTTCAAGTGGTTCCAACTACTGTGGATCCCATTGAGCTCTAATGTGACAACAATGGAGCCATTGCACAGGCAAAGGAACCAAGGTTTTATCAAAGGTCCAAACACATACTCAGGAGATTTTACTTGATCAGAGAGATTATTGATCGAGGTGAAGTCAAGATTAGCAGAGTTAATACAGAGAATAATCTAGTGGATCCACTGACCAAGGCTTTGGTGCAGCAGAAGCATGATGGTCATGTTGGGAAACCCCGGGGATATTTTACAATTTTCAGAGTCATAATGACACAAATACAATGCACAGCGGAAGCAATATCCCCGAAACGAGTCAGTCACAAAAACCCAGTGAAGATCGCAAGCGAGGGAGTCGACACAATGAGATAGAAGATACCTTAAAGCAAGGTGATGCCGATGTCGTGATAGACGCCCAAGTGTGCGCCCTCTATAGTTTCACACACATGGATGCCTAGAGTCCTCTTCTTCCACGCCCGGTGCTAGCCTCGGGAAGAAGATCCAAGCCTTAGGGAGACCTCCACTTCACTTGTGCCACCTTCTAGAGAAGTTGCACCAAGGAGGAGGAGGGAATAAGACAAGCCGCCAAGCTCCAATGCTCCAAACGCCAAGAGGAAAGGAGGAAAGTTGCTTGCGGCTAGGGTATGGAAGATGTTCGCCCAAGTTCTCCTTGCTCTCGCCCCTTCAAGTGGTTCACACCTCCTTCAAGCTGTTCACGCCTCCAAGGAGTTCATATATCCAAGAGGGGCGGCTAGGGGTTATATTTATAGCAAGGAGAGGCGATTAGGGATGGCTATGATCAAGCCAAGTGGGCGGCTTCGAGAAGAAGTAGGAGTTCTAATTATTTTAGGAATTAATCAAGTCCTAATCCAATTAGGACTCAAATTAATTATTTAAATAATCAGCCCTATTAATCAAGTCCTAATCCAATTAGGACTCCAATTAATTAACCACTATTTTCTCTCAAATAATTAATTCAAAGTGACTTTGATTAATCATATGACGCATAGGCGCTAACCCTAGTCTAACTAGGGTTAAATAAGGCATAGGCGCTAAGCCTAGTCTAACTAGGGTTAAACATGCCTCTACCCTTTCTTCTCCTTAAGCCCATTTAAGCCCAAGGTCCATTATGCATGTCCATCAACCCATTGGATCTAATCTAATTTAACCCAGGGTCAAACAAGGTTAACCATGGTTAATTTGGTCAATATGTAAAAAATGGAAGTTGGCTCTAATAAGTTTCTTCCATCTCATCAGGCCCATTGGCGCTGATGAAATCTCCCAATTAGATCCGAGTTATCCAATAACTCGAACATAAGGTTTCCCGATCACTACGGGAACTCGAGTATCAAGATGTGCGACCTTTTAGGTCCCTCTGACGCTGGCAGTGCGGACCAAAGGTCACCACAAGCTGTGAGTGGCACCTAGCAGTGCATCGCTGCTACCCAGGTCATTGGAATGGATATCGACATTGACATCCTCATCATTGCAATTAGGTACAGATGCATTACAGTATCTTTGCCAGACTGATATCCGATTGGACAAGTGTGTCACCACTTGTTTTCATCCAATCTCATAGTTATGACTAAATCAGGTGTCACCTGGGTATGGCCATACACTTTCAGTCATCGAACCATAGAGGAGCTCCATGGATATCAAGCGTCCCTTAAGAAGGGGCAAATCCTCTGTCTGTCCATTGACCTTCTCATATGGGTCGTGACATGCTCAATGACAACCGTTATTGCTTCCCAACTACGGCGAGGTGTTAGGTTGTATCAAAGCATATCCCTAACCATATAGAATGACCAATGACCTCAAGTCAAGGGATCAATGCATCTCCTAATGCTTGTGAGGATAACTCGTGGCACCAAGTCATTGCCTCATAGCGGGTCAGTCCAGCATAACCACCACTGATATACCTATATGTTTGCGTTAGCACCTTGTGCCTAACCATCCCATATGCCAGTCTCACAAGTACCAGAGTTGTCTCATATCCACTTAGGTACATCGACTGGGGACAATCATTTGAGCACAGATCCAATCTGTCTCCAGGGACATTATCATATAAGTGCATGTTCGCAGATGTATACAAATAATGATAACGACAATGCCAGTATGATATATATTAATATCAGTATCAAGTAGCACAATAATGGACCAAAACTAGGTCCTAGGGCATATACACCAACAATCTCCCACTTGCACTAAGACCTAGAGGTTGAGGAACCTCAACCCCATATCTCTAGCGTGACAGTCATGCTTCTGCTGCGCCAAAGCCTTGGTCAATGGGTCTGCCAGATTGTTCTCTGTGTCAACCCTGCTAATCTTGACATCACCTCTGTCAATGATCTCGCTGATCAGGTGAAATCTCCTAAGTATATGTTTGGATTTTTTATGAGACCGTGGTTCCTTGGCTTGTGCAATTGCTCCATTGTTGTCACAGTAGAGCTCAATGGGATCCACTACACTAGGAACCACCTGAAGTTCTGAAAGGAACTTCCTGATCCAAACGGCTTCTTTGGCTGCCTCATAAGTAGTCACATACTCAGCCTCAGTTGTAGAATCAACAATGGTGGATTGCTTGAAGCTCTTCCAGCATACAGCGCCTCCATTTATTTTGAATACATAGCCGGCCGGCGATCTGAAGTGGTCATGGTCAGACTAGAAAGACGCATCAGTATAGCCCTGCATACTGAGCTCTTCCTGTCCCCCATAGACTAGGAACAGATCCATAGTTCTTCTCAGATACTTAAGGACGTTCTTCATAGCCACCCAGTGCTGCATTCTAGGATTGGATTGGTATCGGCTGGTTATGCTCACAGCATAAGCCACGTCTGGTCTAGTACACAACATTGCATACATGATCGATCCTACTACCGAAGCATAGGGCACTCGACTCATGTCATCCCTCTCAGCCTGTGTGGTGAGACACTGGCTCTTTGAGAGAGTAAGGTCATGTCACACTGGAAGGTACCCTTTCTTGGATTGCTCCAAGTTGAACCTCTCCAGGACCTTATCAATGTAGGTACTCTAACTAAGGGCTAGGAGCCTCTTGGATCTATCCCAGTAGATCCTCACGCCTAGAATATAGGTGGCCTCCCCTAAGTCCTTCATCTCGAAACACTTCCCTAACCATGTCTTCACAGCTTGAAGACTAGGGATGTCGTTCCCGATGAGCAGTATGTCATCGACATACAAGACCAGAAAAGTCACCAAGCTCCCACTGAATTTTCTGTATACACAGGTGTCATCTTTGCTTTTGATGAAGCCATAATCTCTCACAGCTTCATCGAATTGAAGATTCCAGCTTTGAGATACTTGCTTTAATCCATAAATGGATCTCTTTTGCTTGCAGACCTTACTGGCTTCTGTAGGATGGATGAAGCCATCAGGTTGTGTCATATACACATCCTTAGTCAGCTTCCCGTTAAGGAATGCTGTCTTTACATCCATCTGCCATATCTCATAGTCATGATATGTAGCTATAGCAAGCAGAATCCGAATGGATTTGATCATGGCAACTGGCGAGAAGGTTTCATCATAGTCCACCCCGTGGATTTGTTTGAAACCCTTAGCCACTAGTCTACCTTTATAGGTAACTATCTTGCCATCCATGTCTGTCTTCCTCTTGAAGACCCATTTACACCCTATGGGTTTCACCCCATCAGGTAGCTCAACCAAATCCTAGACTTGGTTTGTTGACATGGAATCCATCTCGGATCTCATGGCCTCAAGCCATCTCTCGTAGTCCAGTCCACTGACCGCCTCATCATAGGTCCTGGGTTCATCTTCAATGATGAAGATCCCGTCGTGTTGGGTCAGCAGCGACCCATACCTCTCAGGTACACGGCGAATCCTCCCAGACCTACGTGGGGCCGGTGCAGGTGGCTCAGGTTCCATCTGTGTGTCTTGTGGTTGCACTTGGACCTCGTCCAAGTCAAACTTCCTCCCACTAACTTCTTTCATGAGAAATTCTTTCTCTAGAAAGACAGCACCCCGAGCAACAAAAATTTTATTCTCGGTGAGAACATAGAAGTAGTAACCCTTAGTTTACTTAGGGTACCCCACAAGCACGCATTTATCAGATCTAGGTTCTAGCTTGCTAGAATCCTGACGTTTGACATAAGCCTCACATCCCCAGATTCTAAAAAAAAGTGAGATTTGGGCGCCTCCCACTCCATACCTCATATGGAATCTTTGAGACACTCTTAGATGGAACGTTATTTAGTATTAGAGAAGCTGTTTTAAGTGCGTGCCCCCAGAATGAGGTAGGTAGAGTTGCATGACCCATCATAGACCGAACCATGTCTAACAAGGTTCGATTTCTCCTTTCAGACACACCATTCCATTGAGGTGTTTCAGGAGGAGTGAGTTGAAATAGAATCCCACACTCTTTTAGATAGTCAAGGAACTCACCGCTCAGGTACTCTCCACCACGATCTAATCGAAGAGGCTTAATGTATCTACCAAGCTAGTTCTCTACTTCATGTTTGAACTCCTTGAATTTCTCTAAGGATTCAGATTTATGTCTCATCAAGTAGACATAACCATACCTACTGAAATCATCAGTAAAGGTAATGAAGTAGGTGTGTCCTCCTCTGGCTTGTTTATTGAATGGCCCACACACATCGCTATGTATGAGATACAACAAACCTCCTGCCCTTTCACCAGTCTTGGTGAAAGGCGCCTTTGTCATTTTCCCTAATAAACAAGGCTCACATGTATCAAATTCCTCCAAGGAACTTGAACCTATCAACCCATTTGCATGGAGTTGTTGGATGCGATTCTTGTTTATATGGGCTAATTGACAATGCCATAGGAAAGCACCAACTGAACCACTCAGTTTGGTCCTTTTACTATTTATGTTACATATTAATTTATTCATGTCTAACACATATAGACCGTTGCATAAAGTACCCTTCCCATAGAACATATATGCAAATGAAAAAGAACAAGAGTTCTTATTTATTTCAAACTTAAATCCCTTCTTTGCCAAGCAAGGAATGGATACAATGTTCTTAGTAAACGATAGTACAAAATAGCAATTATTTAACTCTAACTGAAGTCTAGATGGCATGGAGAGAGTCAAAACTCCAACAGCAACTGCAGTAACCTATGCCCCATTTCCAACTCGTAGGTCAATCTCTCTAGGCCGCACCGATCTACTTTTCTTGAGCCCCTGCATATTTGTACAAATATGAGCTCCAAATGCAGTATCCAATACCCATGACATATAAGTAGAAAGGTTGACTTCAATAACATAAATACCTGAGCTTGAAGACGAAGCCTTGCCTCCCTTCTTTGTAGAGTCCCCTTCAAGGGGGAGCGCAAGGGGGTGAAACCCTATGGATGGCGCATCTTTGATTTTTAAGCGGAAGCAAGGGTTTCAAGGGATCGGCTGCATGAAATATGATCAACTAACATAAAGCTTGATAAAATCTACAAAGGATCATACCAATGCCATAGTTTCG
>JANTFE010001820.1:9994-20449 GCA_027562315.1 Costus pulverulentus
AACTTCGTTAGAGTAAATTCGGATTTTATCTAAAAATACAAAAAAATTATTTTCTTAAAGCGTTGTTTGAATGCACCCTTATTTGTGAGTGAACCCACCTCCATCACTTCATGAGGGCTGCTGGAAAAGCTGAGGATAGCTGGCATTGTCCCCCTTTACTCCAAAGGGAAAGAGTCGGTTATAGAGTGAAGACAAATCCCACATGGATGCCAACTAGGATGGTGAGATTTGGTGTAGTTGTTGTGATGCTCCATAAGGTGGGTGGGCTGATTCTTCCACAAGATGGGCTGATGGGCTCTTGGTGCCACTTTGAGTTGTGTTGACCTGATTTGATTTGTGTTCCCAAAATGGAGTTCACCTAATCTATTACATTAATTGCATGCACTAACCTACCATACATAAGTGGCGGAACCTAGAAATGTAACTACATGGTGTAATTTGAGGGTGTTTCTAACCTACCACATGATACACCCTAATCTAAGACAAAATAAGCAAAATGGGGTTCTAAGGAAGCTTTATCTAGGGGCTAGGGTAGCCAAACCTAGAGTGCTTCTTTCGAACCCGACCGGACCTCCGAAGGTCCTGTCTTGGTCCCACGTCAGCTCTCTCGGGGTGAGAAGAATTCTCCTATGGAGAATTGTCTTTGTACCCTTGGAGAAGCTCTGGTGAAGACCTAGCGAGCTTAGCCTCGGTGATGCAAGAGCATACGACATGAAAGATGGGGAAGATCTAGCCCCATTGGTGCCCCAAAATTTTTCCACAGAAAGTTCCTCGGGTCACCTAGCGACGAATACCACGCTCCGTGGTTCATGCAGACAGCCTCCTGAATCAGTAGCGACTTCACAAGCACAAGACTGATTTTCCACAGAAAGTTCCTCTGGGCACCCAGCAACGGTAACCTCGCCCCGTGGATCCTGCAGACGACTACCTGGTGCTCAAGTTTGATTTTCCACAGAAAATTCCTCGGGTCACCCAGCGACGAAAGTCACGTCCCGTGACTTCTACGGGCGACTCCCCGACGAAATTTAAGAATCGGAAGCGGCACCACATGCACAAGTTAGAAATCCCACAGAATGTTCCTCGGGTCACCCAGCGACAAAAGTCACGCCCCGTGACTCCTGTGGACAGTTTTCCACAGAATGTTCCTCAGGTCACCTAGCGACGAAAGCCACGCTCTGTGGTTCCTGCAAACAACCACCCGAAGCAGCAAAACTGCCCCGACGACCCCACTTTGACGCATACAACCCACCCTACCATGTTGCTCCACCTGATGAAGACCCAAAGGAGCCCAACAAGGTGGTTATTCGGCGAGCCCAATGCCCATCTCACCTACCGGACCGCTTCGTGGGTGTTATCAGCCCACTCTCCATCCACACCGAAGTAATCCGGCCCAAGGACGCTACCAGCCAATCCCCGAAGAGCCCAATTCCAGATGGGCCTCACAACCACTTCAGCAACACGGCCCAAGAGAAGGCCGCAATGATTGTTACGCAGCCCAGTACTTCAAAATTCTACTGCTTTGTCGTGATGTGTTCCAAGCGCGTCTAACCGTCGTAGCAGCTACCTCGTATGCTGAAGACGCAAAGGGCCTATGCCCCTGCAGGAGTAGATGGTAGTTTGTAGGATTTTATTCTGTTTTTTCTTTTTGTGGCAGCTTGACCACTTTTTAGTTGTTAGTTGTTGAGATGCTGTCCTTTTTGTCTTGTCTACCCCTCCTTCTCTTATAAAAGAGAGGGGCTAGCCAGCATTCTCCCTTAGTATTCTTGGTGGTAGAGTACTCCTGGTGAGCTGAGAGCCTCCAGTATTGTAGAAGTCGAAGAGGAGCTTCGCCTTCATAGTTTCTGGGTCGAGGCCGGTGCCTCGGTTCCACGTTGTTCCGTTTCTAGCTTTTCAAAGAAGTAAATCCCATCCTTCGTGGTGGGTCAGGTTCGCCTGTTTCTTCACTTCGTTGTGTTCTTGTATTTCCGTTGTGGCTTCTCTTTCTCCACGGGTATCCGTACGCCAGAGACGTGGACATTCCGTGTTGTTCTTTGGTGTATTTCAGGCACATAGGCGTGCGAGCTGTGTGCTGTGAATCCGTTGGTTCCCTATTGCGACGTGCTGAGCTTAAAATCTGCAGCGTGAGTGCACAAAAATTGCTACGAGGTTAGTAAGTTACATTTTGTAGTTGAGTGCCATGGTGTTCTTTTCGCATTTGTGTTGCCCGATCGAACTCGACACTGATTTCTTCATGCTTCATCGTGTTGTCCCTGCATTTCCGAAGCGCTTTTCACTTCCCTCGTCTAAAGACCCTCTCCTATTTTCACGGCATTGTGTAAGCCCTTAGAGTACGGCTTTAAGGACCCTCCCACCTATAGTAGCTCCATCAATTCTAGTATCAGAGGACGTTGCACGTTCGATTCTTATCGTTCGTACAGTCCAACATTGCATAGCATATTTCCGCACCATTTTTGCATTTTCGGCATCCTGCACTTTATCATTTTCGACCTTGTTTGTGTATGGTGACTACACGGTCACAAGTTATGTCATCCCAATTCCCTGACACCATTCCTGAAACCCAAGTATCGGTCCAACCCTCGGAAGGGAGTAGAACTCATTTAGAGTCTTTGGCTGCGCTAGAAGCGCGTGTAGACGCCAAGTTGGATGCGCTGTCCGCGCGCTTGGAATCCCATGAAGGGAATACAAGTGCGATGTTTCAGCAAATTATGGCTGGGATTCATACCCTCACAAGTCGCCCTGAGCCATCGGAGCATAGATGCTCCAACTTGGTTAACCCGCCTCCGTCCGCAAACCCAGCCCCACCTACTAGAGAGTTCCCTCCGACGACTGTGCCCCCGCGGCCACGAGTCTTTGAGGATGAGTCCGGCCACCCACGGTCTCATGAGGCCCAGGGGAATCTCGGTTACGGATACAAGCCCTTGGATGAGGATGACGTATGGGCCGCACAAGGGCCCCAATCTAATGGTCACTTTGGGCACACTTGGACCGGGCAAAGAGCCCCGACCCGACACCATGTCGAGCGCCTTCGCTTGGAGGACGATATCCACCGCTTCATTAGGCACACCCCCGCGCCCTTTGCTGGTGGTCTTGATCCATCGCAATTCCTCGATTGGGTCGCTTCTGTCGACTCCTACTTTGACCATAGTAACTTGCATCCCGACGCACGCGTTAGGTACGTGCGCACCTTGCTTGAGGGCCCTGCGCGTTTGCATTGGGCAAACGTGGAGCGCCAGAATGTGCAGCAAGCCCTTCCTCCCATCACCACGTGGGAGGAAATGAGGTATCGCCTTCGCGAGTGATACGTACCCACTTCCTATAGGCAGCGTCTCCTTGATCAATACAGTAGCCTACACCAGGGATCGAGTACCGTTTAGGAGTATCGCCTCACCTTCGAGACACTACAACTCCGGTGTAATTTGCAGGAGGACCCCGAGTTAGTCTTGCCGAAGTTTCGTAATGGCCTCCGCGCGGGTATCCGGCATGCCCTGCCCACATATAGCTCAGAGACCTTCGACCAAACCTTCCAGCGCGCTCGCCATATCGAGCATGATCTTAGAGCTGCGGCTAGGCGCAGCGAGTCTGGACCCCCTAGGTGCACTCCTTTGTGCAGACCTCCTCACACCCACCCTCGACCCGAGTGCCATGAGCCTCGTTCTGACCCACAGCCCGTGCCTGCGGCCAATCACTCCCATAGGCGTTCAGCCCCCGGTGCCCCACCTTCTTGCCCCACTTGGGAAGAGAGGGGGAAGGCCCCACTTGTTAGCCTGCCGGGTCGCGTCAACTGTTACAATTGCCTACAGCCGGGCCATCTATCCCGCGACTGCCCTAAATGGTCCGCCACAGCGGACAAGACCCCCGCCCGTGTCACCACTATCACCCGCGAGCCTGCGGAGCACGATGTTGAGGCCGAGTGCTATACTAGTGGTGAAGAGTCAGGTCACCCCACACTTGCGGTTGTGCGGTGCACCTTTGTCCATACCCCACCCTCCGAGGATTAGAGGCATACGAGCATCTTCACGACTTACATCAAGTGCAACGGGTACTCCTGTAAGATCGTCATAGACGGTGGCAGTAGTTTGAATGTGGTATCTCGGACCGCAATCACCCGCTTCGGTATTCCCCTCGAGCCTCACCCGAAGCCATATTCCATTGCATGGGTGGACACGTCGAGTCTTCCGGTCACCCACCGGTGCCAAGTTCCCATCACTTTTGGGGACTATCATGAGAAGGTGTGGTGTGACGTGGCGGCTATGGATGTCGCCCACGTTCTCTTAGGATGCCCATGGCTATATGACAGAGACGTAATCCACTACGGTCGGTCGAACACTTATGTGTTTGACCACAATCACCAGAAAATCCGGTTGATCCCAACCCCACCCAAGGAACTGCACGCATCCACATCCAAAGGCGTGGTTATTCCTCCCATCGCTATTTCCCCGGTACCCACTATGGTGTCCCTCATGCGCACATCTGCGCTTATGCGTGCGGCCACAGAATCCAAGGTTGTCTATGCCTTGATATTGCGCGAGTCCCCAGAGTCCTCCCCGGTAGTAGACACGACACCACCCCCGGAAGTCTCTGCCCTTTTGACTGAGTTTTCTGACATTAGTCCGAAGGATTTGCCCCATGGTCTCCCTCCAGATAGTCAGATCCAACACGCGATTGACCTTCTCCCGGGAGCACCCCTCCCAAATCTGCCTCACCATCATTTGAATCCAACTGAACACACTGAACTGCAGTGTCAAGTGGATGACCTCCTCACCAAAGGGTACAACCATGAGAGTCTAAGTCCCTGTGCGGTGCCCGCCTTACTCACGCCCAAGAAGGATGGGTCGTGGCGGATGTGCATTGATAGTCGCGCCATCAACCGAATCACCATCAAGTATAGGTTACCTATACCTCAACTTGATGATATGTTAGACTTAGTTTCTGGGGCATCCTGGTTCTCTAAGCTAGACCTTCGCAGTGGATATCACCAAGTCTGCATCCACAAAGGTGATGAGTGGAAAAATGCATTTAAGACCAAGGATGGTCTTTATGAATGACTCGTCATGCCATTCGGGTTGTCCAATGCCCCATCCACTTTTATGCGGCTCATGAGCCAAGTTCTCAAGCCCTACATGGGCAAATTCCTGGTCGTCTATTTTGACGACATCTTGATTTTTAGCCAGACCCCCGAAGAACACTTGGAGCATCTTCGCTCCACGTTTGACCTCCTACGCAGGGAACGCCTCTTCCTTAACACGAAGAAGTGCTCCTTCATGACCAACCGCGTACACTTCCTAGGCTATATTGTGTCTGACGAGGGTCTTTCTGTTGACCCGGCCAAGGTCGAAACCATACGACATTGGCCCGAACCCCGCACTGTGTCCGAGGTCCGTAGCTTCTTTGGCCTCGCCGGGTTTTACCGTCGCTTCATTCGGGGCTTCAGCACGATTGTGACCCCGCTGACCCAACGTCTATCCAAGGAGGACTTTGAGTGGACCACAGCCACTCAACGTGCCTTTGACGCCTTCCGGGATGCCATCACGACCACACCTGTCTTGCGCCTCCCGGACTTCTCCAAAGTCTTTGAGTTTGCTTGCGACGCCTCCGGTACTGGGATCAGAGGTACCCTTAGCTAAGAAGGCCACCCTGTTTCCTTCTTTAGTGAGAAGTTGAACGCTGTCCGGCAGCGTTATTCGACCTACGACAAGGAGTTTTATACCATCGTTCAGTCGCTTCGTCAGTGGAGGCATTATCTCCTCCACCGTGAGTTCGTCTTGTACAGCGACCATCAAGCCTTGTCTTTCCTTAATGCCCAATAGAAATTGGGCGCCCGCCATGCCAAGTGGGTCGAGTACTTGCAACAGTACACCTTTGTGATCAATCACAAGGCGGGCAAGGAAAATATTGTCGCAAATGCTTTGAGTCGCGTCCGCACCCTCCTGTGTGTGATGCACACCCACGTCAAGGAGGAGTACGCCATCGCTTCGAGATCATCTTTTGCTCGAGCTACACGCGGGTGGTGTCGCTGGCCATTATGGTCACGATAAAACCCTTGAGATGGCGGAGGAACACTTCTTTTGGCCCTCCCTCTGCCGGGACGTTGAGCATATTGTGCGCCATTGTGGCACATGCCAAATGGCCAAACCTCGCCCCGTGAACACTGGCCTTTACACTACATTGCCAATTGCTGACAGTCCTTGGAGCGACCTTAGCATGGACTTTGTCCTAGGGTTACCCCTCACCGCCTCATGCTTCGATTCTATCTACGTGGTTGTTGATCGGTTCTCGAAGATGACCCACTTTATCCCCTGTTCAAGGACCGCCGATGCGACCCACGTTGCACACCTTTTCTTCCGGGAGATTGTCCGTCTCCATGGTCTTCCCCACACCATCGTGTCCGATCGTGACACACGCTTCGTGAGCCACTTCTGGCGCTCACTATGGGCCATCATGGGCACCACACTGAAATTTTCCACCGCCTACCACCCCCAAACTGATGGACAAACTGAGGTGGTTAATCGTAGTTTGGGTAATTTGCTCCGGTGCCTCATTAGCGACCATCCGAGGTCTTGGGACGCCATCCTCCCTATGGCTGAATTCACGTATAATAGTGCAGCCAATAGGTCTACGGGTCTTAGACCCTTCCAAGTGGTTTCCGGCCGTCAGCCATGCAAACCTATTGACCTGCATGGCCTACCCATGGAGTCCCATCTGTCTGAACATGCATATTCCTTTGCCCAACATATAGCTAGTTTGCATGACGAAGTTCGGCATCGTATCTTTTTGGGTAACACTCATAATGCGATAAAGGCCAACGAGCACCATAGGCCACATCATTTTTCTGTTGGTGAGTTAGTAAGGGTGCGCATCCACCCCGAGCGAGTTTCAAACAAGGCTCATTTTAAGCTCCGACCACATTACATGGGGCCCTATGCGGTGGTGCGGCAGATCGGCTCTAACGCCTATGTGCTGGACCTACCTGAGGACATGGGCATCCACCCCATCTTCAACGTGGTGGACCTGCTTCCTTTCTACGGTCCTTTGGAGGAGCCATCGGACCCCGACGAGCCTCTTCCCCCTAGTTCTCTGGAGGAGAACTCCTCAGAGCACGCAGCGAAAGCTGATGAAGGAGCATACGACATTAAAGAAGGGTAAGATCTGGCCCCATTGGTGCCCCAAAAATTTTCCACAGAAAGTTCCTCGGGTCACCCAGCGACGAAAGCCACGCCCCGTGGTTCCTGTAGACAGCCACCTGAATCAGCAGCGACCTCACATGCACAAGACCAATTTTCCACAGAAAGTTCCTCGGGCCACCCAGTGACGGTAACCTCGCCCCGTGGATCCTACAGACGACTACCGGGTGCTCAAGTCCGATTTTCCACAGAAAGTTCGTCGGGTCACCCAGCGATGAAAGTCACGCCCCGTGACTTCTATGGGCGACTCCCCGACTAAATTTCAGAATCGGAAGCGGCACCACATGCACAAGTCGAAAATCCCACAGAATGTTCCTCGGGTCACCCAACGACGAAAGTCACGCCTTGTGACTCCTGTGGATAGTTTTCCACAGAATGTTCCTTGGGTCACCCAGCGACGAAAGCCACACCCCGTGGTTGCTGCAGACAGTCACCCGAAGGTGCAGAACTACCCCGACGACCCCACTTTGATGTATACAACCCACCCTACCATGTTGCTCCACCTCATGAAGATCCAAAGGAGCCCAACAAGGTGGTTATTAGGCGATCCCAACGCCAATCTCACCCACCGGACCGCTTCATGGGTGTTATCAACCCACTCTCCATCCACACCGAAGTAATCCGGCCCATGGACGCTACCAGCCAATCCCTGAAGAGCCCAATTCCAGATGGGCCTCAGAACCACTTCAGCAACACGGCCCAAGAGAAGGCCGCGACGATTGTTACGGAGCGCAGTACTTCAAAATTCTGCTGCTTTGTCGCGATGTGTTTCGAGCGCGTTTAACCGTCGTAGCAGCCACCTCGTACGCTGAAGACGCAAAGGGCCTGTGCCCCTGCAGGAGTAGATGGTAGTTGGTAGGATTTTATTCTGTTTTGTCTTTTTGTGGCAGCTTGACTACTTTTTAGTTGTTAGTTGTTGAGATGCTGTCCATTTTAGTTGTTAGTTGTTGAGAATGTTGCCCATAGTGTCCTCCAGAAATAACAAACCTGGTGTCTCTATCAGAAACTATAGTGAGAGGGGAGCCATGTAACCTAACAATGTCTCTAAAGAAGAGCCTGGCCGTATGGGAGGCATCGGTAGTCTTAGTGCAAGGTATAAAATGTGCCATTTTAGTGAACCGGTCCATAACAACATATATGGAGTCATGTCTAGCGGTAGTCCTAGGCAAACCTAAGACAAAGTCCATACTTAGGTTCTGCCAGGGGGCCTGAGGAATAGGCAACGGGGTGTACAACCCAAAATTATGCTTTTGGACCTTGGTGGACTGACACGTCCCACAATGTCTAACTACCTTAGCCACATCTCGGTAGAGTCTAGGCCAAAAGAACCTCTCCTCTACCAGGGCACGGGTCTTCTCTCGACCGTGGTGTCCAGCAGACCCACCTCTATGGAGTTCCCAAATTAGGAAATCCCAGATCGAGGTCTTGGGCACACAAAGTGTCGGTCCAAGGAAAAGATACCCATCCCTAAGGGTATACAGAGGGTGACTCATAACAACTCTAGTCATATTAGTGTAGACAGCAAAAAAATCAAGGCAATCTAGATAGGCAGCTTTCATAAGCTCAAATCCTACAAGCTCAGCATGCATAGTCTGTAAAATGAAGACTACCCTACTTAAGGCATCAGCAACTTTGTTGTTAACTCCAGATTTATGTTTTAAGACAAAAGTCTATTGCTGGAGATACTCTACCCACTTAGCATGTCTAGCATTGAGTTTCGTCTTGGCACTAAGATAAGACAGGGCTTGGTGGTCACTATTTAAGGTAAATTCATGGTGGAGAAGGTAGTGCCGCCAATGCCTCAAAGATTGAACCACGGCATAGAACTCTTTGTCGTAGGTTGAGTACTTCTACTTGGCCTCATTCAACTTCTCACTGAAGAAGGCAATAGTGTGACCTTCCTGGCTGAGGGTCCCACCTATGCCAATGCCAGAAGCATCGCAATCAACCTCAAAGACCTTGCCAAACTCAGGCAATCTTAAAACAGGGGCAGAGGCCATCCTATTCTTAAGTTCAGTGAAGGCTCTACTGGCTGACTTGGTCCAACTAAAGTCCCATTGCTTCATGCAATTGGTGATAGGAGCTACTATGGTGCTAAAATTCCGTATGAACCTACGGTAGAAGGTAGCAAGGCCATGGAAACTCCTAACTTTAGTAAGGGTCTTAGGCTCAGGCCAGTCTAGTATGGCTTGGACCTTAGATGGATCAGCTTGAAGCCCTAAATCAAAAACAATGAATCCTAGAAAGACAACTTTAGGGGATAGGAAAGAACACTTCTTCAGGTTGACATAGAGCTTCTCATTCCTAAGAAGGGTTAGGGTTTGCTTTAAGTGCCCTAGGTTCTCCTCTTGTGACCTACTATAGATAAGTATATCATCAAAGTATACAACTAAGAATTTACCTATGTAGGGTCCAAGCACTTGGGTCATGAGCCTCATAAATGTGGAAGGGGCATTGGTTAGTCCAAAAGGCATGACTAACCATTCATAAAGACCATCTTTTGTTTTGAAAGAGGTCTTCCACTCATCCCCTTCTCTTATCCTAACCTGGTGGTATCCACTCCTAAGGTCAAGCTTAGAAAACCATTTGGATCCCACTAACATATCTAGCATATCATCAAGTCTAGGTATGGGAAACCTATACTTAATGGTGATCTTGTTAATAGCTCTACAATCAATACACATACACCGGCTGCTATCCTTCTTTGGGGTAAGAAGGGCTGGGATGGCGCAGGGGCTTAGACTTTCCCTTATATAACCTTTACACAATAGGTCATCCACCTGTCTCTTAAGCTCCTCATGTTCTGTAGGGTTCATCCTATAGTGAGGTAGGTTGGGAAGGGAGGATCCAGGTACTAAGTCTATGGCATGCTGTATATCCCTAAGAGGTGGCAGTCCTTCAGGGAGATCCTCGGGGATGAGCTCACTAAATTCTTGGAGCAAGGCTTCTACTTCTGGGGAAGGCTTCTCTTCTATGATGACTAGGGTATAGAGGGGTTGGTCTTCTATGATCTCCTTAGTGAAGGCTTGGGGCCTTATTAGTTGAACAGTGGGCTGACTCTGCTTGGGCTCCTCTACCTTACCCTTACTAGTGGTGGCTCTAAGTTCTTTGGGAAGGGAAGGCTTTAACCTAATCTTTTGATCCCTATGATTAAAGACATAGGTGTTTGTTGGGGTATGCCCTTAAGGCTAATGTTTGAGGCCTTGGGATTATATCAGTATCATGTATAAACTCTATGTTTATAAAGGCAATGGTTGTTATTCAGGTTGTTGCA
>JANTFE010018129.1:1971-11998 GCA_027562315.1 Costus pulverulentus
ATCAGAGTTGGACCGGTGAAGATCGGGACGTACAGTCCTTCTATTCTCAAGGACTGCTCTGTAAGTTTATTTCCAGCAAGTTTAATTCCTGCATTTACTGCTTTCAGTAGTTGTAATCTCGGATTTTTCCTTTACTATTATAAAATACAAAAAAAAAACTAGTTTCTAAAAATCTCGTTAGTTTAATTCCGGTTTTCCCTTGGATTTTAAAAATCATTGTTTGAATGTTTTTAGACCCCCGTCCTACATCAGGATCTATCCTAGTAGATCCTCATGCCTAGGATATAGGTGGCCAATAGGTGGCCACCCCTAAGTCCTTCCTCTTGAAATACTTCCCTAACCATGTCTTCACAACTTGAAGACTAGAGATGTCATTTCTGATGAGCAGTATGTCATCGACATACAAGACCAAAAAAGTCACCAAGCTCGCACTGAATTTTCTATATACACAGGCGTCATTTTCGCTTTTGATAAAGCCATAATCTCTCACAGCTTCATCAAACCAAAGATTCCAACTTCGAGATGTTTTTTTTAATCCATAAATGGATTTCTTTAGCCTGCAGACCTTACTGGCATCTACAGGATGGATGAAGCCATCAGGTTGTGTCATGTACACATCCTCAGTCAGCTTCCCATTAAGGAACACTATCTTTACAACCATCCGTCATATCTTATAGTCATGACATGCAGCTATAGTAAGAAGAATCCGAATGGATTTGATCATGGCAACTAGGGAGAAGGTTTTATCATAGTCTACTCCGTGGACTTGTTTGAATCCCTTAGCCACTAGTCTACCTTTATAGGTAACTATGTTGTCATCCATGTCTGTCTTCTTCTTGAAGACCCATTTACATCCTATGGATTTTACCCCATTAGGCAGCTCAACCAAATCCCAGACTTAGTTAGCTAACATGGAACCCATCTCGGATCGCATGGCCTCAAGCCATCTCTCGGAGTCCAGTCCGTTGACCGCATCATCATAAGTCTTGGGTTCATCCTCAATGATGAAGATCCCATTGTGTTGAGTCGGCAGTGACCCATACCTCTCAGGCACATGACGAATCCTCCCAGACCTACGTGGGGCCTGTGTTTGAGCCTCAGGTTGCCCAACAATTGGTGCAGGTGGCTCAGGTTCCATCTCTGTGTCTTGTGGTTGCACTTCGACCTCATCCAAGTCAAACTTCCTCCCACTTACTTCTTTCATGATAAATTCTTTCCCAAGAAAGACTGCACCCCGAGCAACAAAAACTTTATTCTCGGTGGGAACATAGAAGTAGTAACCCTTAGTTTCCTTAGGGTACCCCACAAACACACATTTATCAGATCTAGGTTCTAGCTTGCTAGAATCCTAATGTTTGACATAGGCCTCACATCCCCAGATCCTGATAAAAGTGAGATTTGGGCGTCTCCAACTCCATACCTCATATGGTATCTTGGAGACACTCTTAGATGGAACGTTATTCAGTATCAGAGAAGCTGTCTCAAGTGGATGACCCCAGAATGAGGGTGGTAGAGTTGCATGACTCATCATAGATCGAACCATGTCCAATAAGGTTCGATTTCTCCTCTCAGACACACCATTTCATTGAGGTGTTCCAGGAGGAGTGAGTTGGGATAGGATCCCACACTCTCTCAGATAGTCAAAGAACTCACCGCTCAGGTACTCTCCACCACGATCTGATCGAAGAGCCTTAATGGATCTACCAAGCTGGTTCTCTACTTCATGTCTGAACTCCTCAAATTTCTCAGAGGATTCAGACTTATGTCTCATCAGATAGACATATCCATATCTACTGAAGCCATTAGTAAATGTGATGAAGTAGTTGTACCCTCCTCTAGCTTATTTATTGAATGGCCCACACACATCAGTATGTATGAGATCTAATAAACCTTCTACCCTCTCACCAATCTTGGTGAAGGGTGCTTTTGTCATCTTCCCTAATAAACAAGGTTGACAAATGTCAAATTCCTCCAAAGAACTTGAATCTAACAACTCATTTGCATGGAGTTGTTGGATGTGATTTAGCACGTCCCGCAAGTGCATGATTATGTCGAAGTAATATAAAAGATGTCGAATCCCATAGGGAACAAGGTTGAGTACCAGAAAATCCAAGTTTTAATAGCTAGGCGAATCGAAACGTGATTTTAAGAACTAAAATAATCGAAAACAAAATAAGCAATCACGACGACGACGGTTGAGTGTAAATATGGGAGAGACATCAGGGCTTTGGTTTCCACCACGATGATGATCTTAATCAAACAAGAAAGATATTAATTATTTGGATTATTGGTTTTGCACAAGGAATCTAACCCTAGGGTACAAGGTGCCCTCTCTCGAGTGTACACCCCGGTGTTCGACTTAGAATGACCTCCTACTATCGCGGTGGATCGTTCTAAGCGAACCTAATGAGTTCTATGGCAGATTATGAAACCCTCGAGCAAAGGCCAAGCACTCTCGTGTCGAGGTCTCACAAGTTTTACTAAGAGATTCCACCCTTACGATCCTCCTCTCGGTATGAATCGTAACGGCTATCACGTGAAAATACTCGGCCAAGGTAAAATTACGATATAAGCACGTCAAAGTAAAATATGCTCACAATTCATTCCAAATAACAAAAATTAAAATAAAGTTTGCGACCAAAATCATCAAAGGGCTTCAACCAAGCCCAAAAATAGGGTTTACACTACAATCATCATTGAAACGCTCAAAAATTTCTCTTTTAACATGGGAAAATCATAAGGAAGAGTTTCTAAAGGATAGGAGACAATAAACCAAAACAAATCCTGAAGAATCAAGGCGCTCCGATGATCAGATCTCTGAAAATTACCCCGGAATCGTGTTTTCATCGTGTTCTTCCGCCCTCGCCGCTTCATCGTGTGTTTACTTGATTATTAGGGCGTGAAAATTAGGGCTTTATATCCTATGCGTTCTCCTTCGAAAGAGCTTTCCAAAGAGTCCTTACTTGCCAAATTTGGACTTCAAACGGGTGAGAAATCATGGAAAATCCGAATCAAAGTTGGGTCCGTGCGAGCCTGGGTTGAAATCATGGGTTAACCCTGCCAGGTTCACCTAGCCATGATTTCCTCTGTAAGGTCTGGCTGGAAGAAGCGCAGTGAACCCCGCCGAGGTTCACCTGGCTGTGCTTTGTTTTGTGCAAATTTCGGCCTAAAGGAAAACTGGTGAACCCCACTGAGGTTCACCCGACCGTGAAGCTCTCTGTGAGGTTCTGCTCGCTGGCGAAGAAACTGGTGAACCCCATGGGGTTCACCTGGCCGTATTTTTTTGGCTAACTCTGTTTTGGCCCAAATTTGACATGTAGCTTCGTCTTTGTATAAGAAATCGTCTCATGGCCTTGGAATCTCCAAAAAATGTCAAAATAGGGCATTTTTACTTGAAATTCCACAAAAGCACCAAAAAGTGAAGATTCTGAAGCATTCAAGTAGATAAGCCTTAAAAGAGTATAAAAGTGTCAAAATAAGCCTAGATTTAACATGAAATAGCTATGAATATTACTACTAAAATGCAAGGCATCAAAATACTCTAGACTTAAATCTTTGCTTGTCCTCAAGCAATAAAATAAGATGAAACACAGGATAGGCATAAGAGCAATCTTTTGGGTTGAGCCACACATCAAAGTTAGAGAAATATTCAATAACAATCCAAATTCTAATATAGAGAAATCAAGTAAATGATTGTTTCAAGTGTTCAACAGTTTGATCCCACAATAACTGAATGCCAAACAACTTAGTATGCAGCAAACATAGGATTCAATCAAGCCTACACATAGTACTCATGCAATTCCAATCCTCCCTATTCAAATCGTTGGGGTTAACTCAAATGTTCCATCAGGGTACGATACACTGATTATTGCAATAGACTTCAACTCATAACCTTAGGTACCATTGCCAATTTTTCGCAATGCCAAGTAGAGGAGTCTCTTTATTGACTTCAACTTCACATCCCTTAGATTTCAACTCATGTCCTTCGGTACCACTGCCAATTTTGCGCAGTGCCAAGTAGAGGAATCTAAGGGTGAATTGTTTTTTTTATACTCAGTAGTTGATAACATTTCCTTTTGGACAAATGCAGTGTCTCCCCAATAACAGAAAGGAATTCAAAGAATAACTAGGTGAATATGTATCTCAATACGATTCTCATGTAAGTTGCAAGCCTTAGTTGATTTAACAATCATAGAAATGTTTGACCCACTAATGAACAACTCAAACCGATCCAAATTACAAAATTTCTAGTGGACATGATCAAAAAGTATCTCTAACAGGGAAGTATTATCAACAATCTTTGATTATTCCTAACTAATTATGCATTCAACCCAAATTTTTGAAATAGCCTTCATAGGACAAGTCTCATGATAGACACATGAATTCATGAATAATAAGGATCATAACATTTCAAAATTTAAACAGCATGTGTGAGAGTCACAATCATCATAGCAAAGTTCTAATATAAGCATGAAAGTAAAATGCAAGGTGGCATACATAACTGTCACAGAATGGGGCTTGAGGATGTAGACTAGGCCCACGAATATAATGGCATATAAGATACAATGCCAAAATACTATCCATCACAGAATAAAAGTCTCAATCCAAACACAGCAAAATCAAGCGAACATAGTCGAATAGCCACATGGAGAAAGAAAATGGAAACCGGAATATAGAAAGCTCACCCACTCTAAAAGCTTGCATAGTCCTCTATGCAAAGCCATGATGTGAGAGGAGTGGATGATGATGCTGATGCAATGGGAAGCTATCTCTGCTTGCGCGAGCGAGAGCTAGAGCCTTGTGAGCTCTTGCTCTTCCCGCCTGCGCTATAGTCTAGCTCGACCTCCTCGTCTGAAGAAATTTCCATGCGTGCCATGTTCTCTTCATTGATGAAGGCAAGCCTCTCATCCATGCTTGATAGCTTCTCCCAGACAGAACCCATCATCTTGTGCTGCTTTTACATATGCGCCTCCATGGACTCCCAACGCAAAGAATGATCCTGCTGAATATAGGAAACAGTAGTGTCTAGGTGATCGATCACCTCCCTTTGATGAAGCTGCTCCTCCCTAATTTCCTGCAACACAGACATCATAGAATCATGAGAGGAGGTGCCGCCAAAGGAAAAGGCGTCAGGGGCTGGTAGTGCGGTGTCAATGGGGTCAGGCTGTGCATCCTCGACTGGCTGGATACGCCAGTTCCCTCGCACTCTTACTGTTGTGCGCTCTGGGTTCGGTAAAGGCAGGTAGAAGGGGCTCCCTTTGAATGTCATGCAGTATGAGTCGCCCTTGCGAATAATCAGCTTCATGGCGACGCAAGACTCAATGTCGAGCCTGTTGTTGCAAGTAGCTTCCAGTGTGCCATATGGACTGATACCCAGAGAAACTGCCAAAGGAGTGATCAAGTCGCCAATCACAATCGCCCCCTTCAGAGAACGGGCGACGTGGCTGAACTATTTCGCCAAATAGTACCCAGAGTCTACACATAAATTGTGAAGCATACACCATAGATAAAATAACTCTGTCTGTCGGACCATGCTGTCACTCTCACCGCGGCCAAAGAGGGTGTGGGCCAACACACGGTGAACATACATGATCACAGGGTTGCACAAACTGGATGCACGGGCCACGCGAATAGAGTAGATATGCTCATTGGTAATCGCACCCCAGAAGTTCTGTTCATTGTACTCAGTGGGGACCTTGCAAACATAAGGTTCTGGAAAACCATAAATGCTGCGCAACTGAGAAAGAGTGAGAGTGTACTCAATGTTACCCAAGCAGAAGGTCAAGCGGCCTGGATCGTCCTCAAGAATAGGGTCTGCCTTCACCTCCAAAGAGCTCAAGAATTCTAGTGTCACACCAACGTAGGTGGGAGAAAATAGTCGCTGGAACTGCTCCCAACCAACTGTGGCGTACATCATGCCGACATCTTCTAGCATCCCAAGCATCTGCAACGTGCCTCGATCTAGGTATCTCGTGTTGAGCACTCGGCGTTGACGCAGCGTCTGATAGCACTCCTCCTGGCCAACGTTGCGAAAGATAATCCTGAACTCGTTCGGGGGAGAAACGTACAGCTGTGGTTGATTGGTGGGCGTGCAACCATGGCACGACAATGAAGAACTTGGTGTTGCTGAAGATGGCCAGTAAGATGGTGGAGTCGGCGACGGCTCATACTCATCGTCGTCGGTGGCGGACAAGTCAGAGAACGCTTGTTGAGGGCGGGCCATCCTTTTGCTAGCCATGGCTTTGGTTCTTGGATGCATGGTGGCTAGAGATGATCGGAAAGAGGCTGGTAAGCTTTGGTGAGAGGAGATCTGGTTGGAGGCACAAAGAAACGGAGATGGCGGAGGATCGACAGAAAAACCCTGAGAACAGGGGAGGCTGGATTACGGAATCAAGAAGAGAGAAATCTTGCTCGGATGGAAGGGGAAACTTGGATCGAACCCTTGAAGATCTCCTTTGCATGCTGAAGAGACAAGTGGGCGGCGCGATCGGGAGGCAGCGGCGGAAACATGCAAGATTTGGAGACGCGAAAATTTGGGACAAAGTTGCAACCGGATTTGTCCCGCTTGCAATAACACTCGGAACTAACCTGGAGAGATGGCTTTTGTATTTGGAATGAGGGAAGAGTGGCAAAATCAGCGGGATCTTGTCGAAATTAGAAGGTAGCGGAAACCCTAGCCGTGCAGCGCTTCGAGTCGGTACGACGATCAAATGAAAATACGGGTGAACCCACCCGGGTTCACCATCTTGTGATGTTTACTCGTATCAGGCTGTTGCTATAGAAGCACGAGTGAACACGCTGGGGTTCACCAGCCCGTGAAGTATTCTGGATGGTTTTTGGTGTTCAGAAAATATGGTGAACGCCGTGGGGTTCATCTGCCTGTGAAGCTTACTAGAGGTTTCCTACGCAAACAGAAATACCAGTGAACCCCGTGGGTTCACCTGCCCGTGAAATGCATTGATTAACTCAAAAAATTCTGCAAAAATTCCATGCGCTATATCTTCCTCCTACAGCATAAAGATACATCAAATTAGTAGCAATCCCCTCTAGAAAACTAAAAATTAAATGAAAAATAAATCAACAGTGTAAAACAATGTCTAAATCAATGCATGAAAACTAAAATTAAACAAAAACTTGGGTTGCGTCCCAAGAGTGCTAGGTTTAGGTCAGTAGCTCGACCATAAGAGTTTTCAAAGTTTCAAATTCGTGGGGTCTGAGAGAGCAAAAACTTCCTCTCTTTCGACCCTCTCATCTTCGAAATAGTGCTTGAGGCGGTGCCCGTTAACTGTGAAACTTCCAGTTCATTCTGTCCAAATTGTAATAGCACCATTTAGTTGTACTTTCTGAACTGTGAAAGGATCGGACCATCTCGTGTGGAGCTTTCCTAGAAATAGCTGAAGTCTTGAATTAAATAGAAGTACTTTGTCCCCTTCACAAAATTCTTTCTTTGCTATGCGCTTGTCATGCTAAAACTTGGTGTGTGCTTTGTAGCTCTTGGCATCCTTGGTGGGGGTTGTCAAGGTAAGCTTCAATGAGTCCACTATTTTCCAGAAGAGTTCAACATGCTATATAGCCTTCTCCACGATGTCAATACTGCAGCATGTGCCTGCAAGAAACGGTTTTTTCAAAGTATCAGTTAGATCAAATTGGATAGCACTGCCACCGATGTTTAATCCAGTTTTCCATTTTTAACATCGATGACAGCACCAGCTGTAGTAATAAAAGGTCTTCCTAAGATAATAGGAAGGCTATCATCCTCATCAATCTCTAACACAACAAAGTCAGCAGGAATAAAATAATCTCCTACTTTAATGGGTACATCCTCTTAAATACCCACTGGACTCCGAATTGATCTATCGGCAAGCTGCAAAGAGATATTAATCGATTTCAAGTCACCCAACTACAGCTTTCTACACAGTGATAACGACATAATGCTGACGCTCACTCCTAGGTCGCACAGTGCTCTCTGGAAGGTCATCTCTCCTATCTAGCATGGTATGGAAAAGCTGCTAGGGTCCTTGAGTTTCTGTGGAAGCTTATTTTGCAAAATTGCACTACACTCCTTAGTAAGTGCGACGGTTCCTTAGTCTTCCAGCTTCCTTTTATTTGAGAGGATGTCCTTCAGGAACTTCGCATAGGTCGGCATCTACGAAAGGGCATCAACAAAGGGAATGTTAATATAGAGTTTTTTCAATACTTCCAAAAACTTACCGAACTGCTTGTCCAATTTGGCTTTGACAAGACTCTGTGGAAAAGGAATCGGTGGCTTGTATGTAGGCAGTCCCACATAGGGCCGCTCCTCTTCAGCTGGTTCAGGTGCCACCGGTGTTGCATCTGACTGTGGTTCCACAGGTTCTGGTGTCGCTTCATCCATCCTGTCATCAGTCGGCATCTTTGGGTCTTCAAGTTGTTTGCCGCTCTGAGTGGAGATTGCATTACAATGCTCCCTCGAGTTTACCTCTGGTTGGGATGGAAGCTTGCTTGGTGCTCTGGAAGACGAGCTAGCTTGCTGGGCTAGCTGACTCTCTAGCATTTTATTGTGTGTCTCCAGGGAGTCCATCCTTATCATCATCAGCTTCATCATGTCTGTAAGTCCTTCAAGTTGCTTGCTCAAATTTGAATCATTATTGGGCTTTGGCTGTGGTGGTGGTGCATTGTAGTTCCTAGTTTGAAATCCTGGTGGTCTGAAATTGTTTTGTTGGGGCTGCCTGAAGTTTCCTTGTGGGGGCTGGGTTTGCTGTGGTGGAATTTGTCTAGGCTGCATTGGCTGAGTTGTTCGGTATGAGAAATTTGGGTGGTTGCGCCATCCTGGATTGAATGTGCTGGAGTATGGATTATTGTTGGGATTGAAATATCCAACAGCATTCAATTGCTCAGAGTGAACTGCAGCCATCTGTCCATCACCTACCTAACAATCTGCCCCTGCATGACCTGCAACTCCACAGACCTCACAAAAAATAGCATTAACATCCATTGAATTAACAGACCAAGAATCAATCTTTCTAATCAGATTATCCACCTTAGCCGTAAGAGCAGTCAGAGAGGTACCTCTCTCAGATGTCCACTGGTGATGGTTGATCGCCATGTCCTCAAGGAGGTTCATTGCATCTTCAACTCTCCTATTCATCAAAGCGCCTCCTGCTGCAACATCCACTGTAAGTCTCGTGTTGTAATCCAAACCGCTATAGAACGTTTGGATTAAGACCCAAGTCTCAATTCTGTGATGTGGACACATCCTTTGGAGCTCTTTAAACCTCTCTCAAGCTTCATATAGAGACTCTCCATCCTTCTGCATGAAACTTGTTATCTGATTCCACAACTGGATCGTCTTGGATGGAGGGAAGTACTTGGAGAGAAAGGCTTGAGAAAGCTCCGCCCATGTTCTTTATCGAAGCAGAAGGTAGTGTGTGTAGCCAAGCTCTCGCTCTGTCCCTCAAAGTGAAGGGAAATAATCGCAACCTGATAGCATCAGCAGACACACCGTTAATTTTTAGCATACCACAATATTCTAAAAAAATAGATAGGTGCATGTTGGGGTCCTCAAGAGGAGAACCACCAAATTGGTTTTGTTGCACCATAAAAAGAAGAGCAGGTTTTATTTCAAAATTATTGGCCTCAACAGCAGGCCTAGCAATTCCTGATTGAAAACCATAAGTAGGGAGCCGAATAATCTTTCAATGTCCTATTGTTGTAGTTGTTCCCCATTGGTTGTGGTACTCGGTCATTGTTCGCATAAAACTGAATGTGCTCCATCTGATTTTCTCCTTTTGGATGGTTCATGACATCTTTCTTTAGAATTTGATTTTGCTTCCTTCTTGTCCTGAAGGTGCACTCGATTTCTAGATCAATGTCAAAGAATGCTCCTGCCCTTGAACTTCTTCGCATAAAAGGGTTAGTCAAAATTATAAAGTTCTAAGACAGTGAAACATCCCACATACTTAACCCCAAATTAATAACACAATTCATGAACGGTACAGGATGTTTCATATAAGATCGATCATATGCTAGGTAAAACCGAGTTCAAGAA
>JANTFE010018129.1:13781-24726 GCA_027562315.1 Costus pulverulentus
CCAATGCAACCCTAATCCAAATGTGACCAATCTAGGTCAATTTCGGGTCAACCTGCCAAAATTGAAGTTTGGCTCCAATAACTTTCTTCCAACTCATCAGGCCCATTGATGCTGATGAAATCTTCCAAATGGATCCAAGTTATCCAATAACTTGATCCTAAGGCTTCTGATTAAAGCAACTTCAAGAGTATATTGCGTGTGACCCCGTAGGATCCTAATGACGATGGCAACGATGTAAACATCATAAGTAGTGAGAGGTATCTAGCAACACTTCACTACTACCCATGTCATAGGACTTAAGTCATTAAGGCAACAACTCCTAACAAGCAACGAGGATTCCCATTGCATTATAGATCCCTTTGCCTAAACTGATATCCTACCATTGGATTAGTCTCAAGTTTATCAATCCAATGCATTGGTCATGACTCAACTAGTGAGGCCACACATTCCTGTCATGCACCAATAAGGTGGGGCACCCCAAAGTGGATATCATGCTTCCTCTGAAGGAAGGGGAAAATCCTACTATTGGTCATCCATGTCTCTACATGACTTATGACATGCCCAATGACAGTCGTTTTGGTCGCCCAATTACGGAGAGATGTAAGACTGCATCAAAGCATATCCATCATCAAATCTAGACATGAATACCTCAAGTCTAAGGATCAATGCAAACCTCTTGCATGCGAGATTGACTTGTTGACCAGACAAGTCAATCCTCACGGTGGATCACTCTCGTGCATCCAATGCACCTGTATGTCTGCGTTACTGTGCCCCGCACCAAACCAGCCCATACACCAGTCTTACATGTACCAAAGCTGTCCCATATCTGCTATGGTACCTCGTCTGGGGATGGCTTATGAGAATGGATCCAATCCAGACTCTTGGGACATTATATATGCAACTCAATTCATCAACGCAGGTAGAGAAGTCTGCATAATAACGACCATGCCTCTATAAAGAATAATAGTTCTATCAAAGTACATTCAAACAATGCCTGACCATGTCCATACATTGGTCTGCAGGGCATATACACCAACAATCCTATGCATTCTCCTTCGAAAGAGCTTTTCATAGAGTCCTTACTTGCCAAATTTGGATTTCAAATGGGTGAGAAATCATGGAAAATCCAAATCAATGTTGGGTCCATGCGAGCCTGTGTTGAAATCACGGGTGAACCCCGCCAGGTTCACCTGGCCGTGATTTCCTCTGTAAGGTCTGGCTGAAAGAAGCGCGGTGAACCCCGCCGGGGTTCACCGGGCTATGCTTTGTTCTGTGCAAATTTTGGCCTAAAGAAAAACTAGTGAACCCTACTAGGGTTCACCCGGCCGTGAAGCTCTCTGTGAGGTTCTGCTGGCTGGTGAAGAAACTGGCTGTATTTTTCAGGCTAACTCCATTTTGGCCCAAATTTGACGTGTAGCTTCGTCTTTGTATAAGAAATCGTCCTATGGCCTTGGAATCTCCTAAAAAAAAAATGTAAAAATAGGGCGATTTTACCTGAAATTCCACAAAAGCACCAAAAAGTGAAGATTCCAAAGCATTCAAGTAAATAAGCCTTAAAAGAGTATAAAAGTGTCAAAATAAGCCTAGATTTAACATGAAATAGCTATAATATTACTACTAAAATGCAAGGCATTATGATTCTTGTTTATATGGGCTAACCGATAATGCCATAGGAAAGCACCAACTGAACCACTCAGTTTGGTCCTTTTATTATTTATGTTACAAATAGAGCTATCCATGTCCAAGACATATAAACCATTGCATAAAGTACCCTTCCCATAGAATATATTTGCAAATGAAAAAGAATATACGTTCTTATTTATTTCAAACTTAAATCCCTTCTTTGCCAAGCAAGGAATGGATACAATGTTCTTAGTAAGTGAAGGTACATAATAGCAATTATCTAGCTCTAACTGAAGTCCAAAAGGCAGGGAGAGAGTCAAAATCCCTACAGCAATAGTAGTAACCTGTGCCCCGTTTCCAACTCGTAGGTCAATCTCTCCAGGCCGCCCCGATCTACTTTTCTTGAGCCCCTGTATATTTATACAAATATGAGCTCCACATGCGGTATCCAATACCCATGACATAGAAGTAGAAAGGTTGACTTCTGTAACATAAATACCTGAGCTAGAAGCTAAGGCCAAGCCTTTCTTCTCCTCATGTTGAAGTTGCTTGCAGTCCCTCCTCCAGTGACCCTGCTCACCACAGTGGAAGCACCTCTGGTCCTTTGACTTCTTTGCCTTTTTCTTCAGTGCCTTGGGAGGACCCTTGACACTGCCTTTAGCACGTGCCTTACCCTTCTTCTTCATCTTCTTGGCCGCAAGGACCAAAAGAACAGAATTGGGTTTTGTCTTTCCCATTTCACGCTCGGTTGTTTGGAGCATATTCAACAGTTCCTCCCATGTGCAATCAATCCGGTTCATATTAAAATTTATAATAAACGGACTGAAGCTAGGGGGCAGGGACTGTAGAATAAGATCTACAACCAGCTCGTTATCTATGGTGTGTCTCAGTCTTTTGAGATGATCCACGTTTCCAATCATTTTGAGAACATGGGGTCTCACTGGTGCACCTTCAAATAACTTGCACCGAAAGACTGCTTTGGCAGTGTCATATCTCTCAGTACTAGCCTGAGCTTCGAACATCTGTTTCAAATGAGTAATCATCTAAAAAGCATTTTGCTCCTCATATTGCACTTGAAGTTTAGGTGCCATAGTGGCTATCATGAGACATGCAACTTCCAAAGAGTCACCCTGATGCTTTCTAAAAGCATCCTTGTCTGCTGTTTGGGCATTAGGCGCAGGAGCCGCAGGAAGAGGCTGCTCAAGGACATATAGCTTCTTCTCGAGCTTGAGGGCTATCCTCAAGTTCCGATGCCAGTCCATAAAGTTGGTTCCAACCAACTTATCCTTATCAAGGAGTGATTGCAGTGTTAATCCGCTATTGTTTGTTGCCATTGTTCTACAACAACCAAGAAATAGTAGATTAGTATTACTTCGAATCATTTAAACTGGACTTGTTTTAAATGATTATGGCTCCCATTATTTTAATCGACTTGACAACCCACAAATTCAATTGGAAAATTTAAGATTTCCTAGTGAGTTGGGATCCTTATTCCACATGGGGCTCCGCATCCCACGAGGGTGGGATGAGATGCACAAAGTGACCCATGCTTCTTAAGGTGGGCACGCCGGCTGGTTGCTCCAAGTAACTCCCCTTGTTGAGACAGTCTAGCCATTTCATGTCTAGCGAGGGCTGGATACAGCATGAAACCCTAACCTCTCAACGATGCCTCTAGAGTTTTATCATGTGCCCAGCACATATGAAAATCTAGTCATGTCCATTCCTAACCGTTATGCCCAAGGCCAACAAGTTTCCTTCCGAAGGCACGCCCAGGTTAAAACTGGACTGGGGAAACCATTGCCACCACGCACTTTCTAAAGATAAGTGGGTGTGTCCCACGAGGGTGGGAAACAGTTCATAACTCCACTGATCGATAGCTTAGTGTGGGTTACGCGTTAGAAGGCTACTAGACTTGATATTTTAATTGAAGGTTTTTGTTTAAGGTCTCATCAGTTTTATCTTATGTCTAACAATACAGGCATGCAATCCTATAGTGATAACATAACGATAAAACATCATAGTCATGCTTTAATAGATACTGAAAGCAGTAAAAGAATGATGTGATCATAGCCTATTCAAGACATTGAACCAACCCATGCCAAAAGGAGGTTCAACTCTTGACTTAGGACTCAAGCCCCCTAAAACTAGACCTAGCCTAGCCGACCTCTAGCTTGGTCTTTAAGGTTGGCTCCAAGGTCCTTCTCATCATATTTTAGCTCTCAAACCCTAGAGGTAGTTCTAGGGAAACCCTAGAAGCACCCCCATAGGTTCGGCCAATGCCATGGGCTGCCTTCAAGAGTGATGCACCACCATGTATGGGCCAAGACACCTAGCACACAAGCTCTAAGGCTCGGCCAAGTCATCTTGCACAACTACACCATGCGCCATCAAGGAAGAGTGCTTCTTGTGCCACCAAGCAAGGTGCGCAGGCAAGCATGCATGCGCCAATCTTCAAGTACATGCGCCACCCTAATCTTCTTCTTAGTTAAAAGTAAAGAAAAGCGGCACGCAGGCCTCAGAAGGATACATCACAGGCATGCAAAAAGGGCTTGACTCATGACCACAACATTATGCACAACCAAGGTATTTACTCATGCAATTCTACATGCTCATGAAAAACATAAAATCTGAAATTTTACTTTTTCATAAAACAAGTATCTTTTCCTCATCTTCTTATCACAAATCTTTTGGTTATTCGCGATTAATTTTTCATGACGATTTCATAGATCCTTTTGGCTGGCAATTTTGTTAGATCAAGAGACCCAGCCAGTCCGAAGACACAATGCCCGTCCTACTTGACAAAACTACATGCACCTTTGATCTTTAAATCAAGCAAGAAAAATAACTCAAAAATCCAAAAGAGATTGACAAGATGATAGGAACAAGAAACCCGAATTTTTCCTATTTAGAAAAATTCATGGGCCATGTGATCATGCAATTTGCAAAAATTGAGATATGGCATGTGAGCGTGGAAAAGCATGAAATTACATTGTTCGAGTCTCGCAAGTCGCTCTGATACCACTGTTGAGAAACCCCACAGATATTTTATAATTTTGTTTAGTCATTACAACACATACACATTGCACAGTGAAAGAATATCCTCGAAATAGGCTAGTCCTAAAAACCCAGTGAAGATCGTCAAGTGAGGGAGTCGACACGATGAGATAGAAAATACCTTAAAGCAAGACGAGGCCGATGTCGAGGTAGGCGCCCAAGCGTGCGCCCTCTGCAGTCTCACACACACGGATGCCTCGAGCTCTCTTCTTCCACGCCCGGTGCTAGCCTCGGGAAGAAGATCCACACCTTAGGAGAGTCCTCCAATCACCTTACACCACCACCAAGGAGGGACGCGCCAAGGAGAATGAACAGGAGAGGAAACCGCAAGCATTCTTGTTCCTTGCGCCAAGGAAAGGAAGGAGGAGGAAGAAGAAGCTTGCTTGCGCCCTTTGATGGAAGAAGAGAAGCTCCAAGACTCCAAGTCATCACCCCTCAAGATCACCACGTCTCCAAGAGAATCAGCACCAAGAGGGGGGCGGCAAGGTGCTTCTTATATAGCATTAAGAGGCGGTTAGAGGAGATGCAAGTGTGGGCGATTAGGGCTTAATTTAGGGACATTATCCAATCAAATTATTTGATCAAATCCCTAGTACCATATGCGCATAAGCCTTGCCTAAGCAAGCTCATGCCATATGCACCTACATCAGCCCATATGAGGCAATAGATTCATGCATACGCAATGACAAGGTCAAGGCATCATGAATCCTTGCCTAAACTGGCTTGGGCAAAAATCCTACTTGAATTAGGATTCTATTTAAGTAAATAATCTGCCCCACTTGATTAAATTATATCTCAATTAATATCTTATGTGATTAGATCAGATTATAAATCAAATCAATCACAAGAAGATACCTAATTAAGAAGCATGCGCCACTCCTAATCCAATTAGGAGTCTTCATGCGCCGATTTGATAATGTTCTCCCCATTATACCCTTTAAGCCTCTTAGCTCTTCATTACAACTTATTAGCAAGCCCAACTAAGCAATAGGCCTAGCCCAAACTCCATTATGCATGTTAACCAAGCTATTGGATCCAATCCAAGTTAACCCAAGGACAAATGAGGCTAACTATGGTTAATTTGGTCAATATGCCAAAATTGGAAGTTGGCTCTAATAAGTTTTTTACATCTCATCAGGCTTATTGGCGCGTACGAAATCTCTCAAATAGATCCGAGTTATCCAATAACTCGATCTAAAGGCTACCCGATTAATATGAAAACTCGAGTATCTTGGTATGCGACCCTATAGGTTCCTCTGACGTTGGCAGTGCTGACCTAAGGTCACCACAAGTAGTGAGTGGCACCTAGCAGTGCATCGATGCTACCCAAGTCATCGGAATGGATATCGACATCGACATCCCCATCATCGCAACTAGGTAAAGATGCATTACAGTCTCTTTGCCGAACTGATATCCGATTAGACAAGTGTGTCACCACTTATTTTCACCCAATCACATGGCTATGACTAAATTAGGTTCTCACCTGGGTATGGCCATACACTTTCAGTCATAGAACCATAGAGGAGCTCCATGGATATCAAGCTTCCCTTAGGAAGGGGCAAATCCTCTATCTGCCCATTGACCTTCTCATATAGGTCGTGACATGCTCAATGACAACCGTTATTACCTCCCAACTACAGCGAGGTGTTAGGTTATATCAAAGCATGTCCCTAAACATATAGAATGGCCAATGACCTCAAGTCAAGGGATCAATACATCTCCTATCACTTCTGAGGATAACTCATGACACCAAGTCATTGCCTCACAGCGAGTCGGTCCAATATATCCATCACTGATATACCCATATGTCTGCGTTAGCACCTCGTGCCTAACCAGCCCATATACCAGTCTCACATGTACCAAAGATGTCCCATATCCACTCAGGTACATCAACTGGGGACAACTATTTGAGCATAGATCCAATCTGTCTCCAAGGACATTACCATGTAAGTACATAATCGTAGATGTAGACAAACATAGATAATGATAATGCCAGAATGATATATAAATATCAAAGTTAAGTAGTACAATAATGGACCAATACTAGGTCCTAGGGCATATACACCAACAACTTCAATCGTTACCTCAAGGCTCCATCACGATGTGGGATCAATTATCACAGACTTTTCTGTCAAAGTATTTCCCACCGAGCAAAATAGCCCAACTGAGAAATCAAATTACAAATTTTGCTCAGCAAGATGGAGAGTCCCTCTATGAAGCATGGGACCGATTCAAGAAGCTACTGAGGATGTGCCCACATCATGGTCTGTAGAAATGGGTAATCATACATACTTTTTATAGTGGTTTACTATATCAAACAAGGCTTTCTGTAGATGTCGCTACTAGTGGGGCCCTTATGAACAAAAACTATGATGAAGCTATGGATTTGATCAAGGACATGGCCCTCAACCATTGCCAGTGGTCAGTAGAGAGGAGCCAGCCATTGTGAAATTCATGGAAGTATGATCTGAACAAAACAAAAGTAGATTCACTTTCATCCAAAACTGATTCTATGGATGTTTCATCTTCTAGCTCTATAACTTGTGATGTTTGTGGACTGCAAGACATGCTGCTGATGACTACCACATTTTGAGTACTCCATCTAAACAAATCAATGCTATCAGGAACTTCAGAAATCAGAACGATCCCTATTCAAGCACGTACAATCTAGGATGGAGAAATCACCCGAATTTCTCCTACAAGCTTAACCAAGGGCAAGTCCCTGCTGCAAATTTTTCTATTCCAAACTCTTCTTCTAATTTCAGACCTCCTTTCGGAATGCAACCTCCATTTGTACAATCATCAATGAAAAATTCTATCAATTGTTTCACAAAACTTCAAGTAAACATATCGTCCTTAGAACTCAACCCTCTAGATCCACAATTCAATCAAATAAAACTTTGCAACTTGTATAATAATTAGAATTTTCAATCTCAAGACTTCACCCAATTTCAGTTTAAATCTATCATGCTTTTGTTTACATGAATTAGGTTTCCAAGATCTTTTTCCACACAATTTTTCTTTGTATTTGATTATTCTTGCAAAGATGGTATGCATCCACTTAGACACACACTTTTTATTTTTGACTTCAACTCTTATCTTCGGTACCACTATCGATTTTGCATAGTGCCAAGTAGAGGAGTCTTATTCTTTTTATCTCTCATTATTTTTCATTCATAGACTTCAACCCATGTCTTAGGTATCACTATCAATTTTACATAGTGCCAAGTAGGGGGGTCTCTCACTATTTTTTATGGATCTTGGATTCTTATTTCCCAACAAATAGCAAAATAAACTAAACATCTACTAGGTTGATCAATTGATCTCAATTCTCAAATCATACGCATATACTCGTTTTATTTTAAAGAATAGGTTCACCTTAGATCTTATTCCTCAAATAATACATCTACCCAAAATTTCATGCATCAACCAATGTCAAGTTTCAAAGATAGATATGCACTGAAGAAATAAATCTAACATGATAGGGCTTTTCTCTAATCACAAGCATGAATTCATTCATCATCACAGAAAAATCCATACACTTTTCATCACATGAATTCAAGTCATAAAATTTTTAAACATCAAGAATGTCAAAATCAATGCAAAAGATGTGAAGCATAAAACTCTAAAGTGATAGGCCTATATAATCACATAAGGCTCAAACAATGCAAAGGATGCAAAGTGATAGAAATATATATATATATATATATATATATATATATATATATATATATATATATTAGGAGAAGAAAAGTGTAGATAGTCATATCAAATCAAGTAATCAGAAGAAAGTGCAAACAATACTCACAAAACTATTTAGCAAGCTCTGACCAAAAATAGTCTCGAGGTAGATGCTGCTAGGTCCAAAGGCGTGCTTCCTCTCACAAATTTAAAAGAAAAATTAGTCCTAGATAGAAAGTAAAGTAAAGGAAAACAAATAGAGGTTAGAAAGTTTGGGTTGCCTCCCAAGAAGCGCTAATTTAAAGGTCATTAGTTTGACCGTTCTGTGCTCAGATTTGATCTTGGTTCATCCAGGTAAAAGCTCTGTCTTTCTTCAATCAGTTCTTCTTGATAGTAATGTTTTAATCTTTGGCCATTAACTTTAAATTCTCCTGTATCTTCACTCCATATATTCACAGCTCCGTAGGGGTAAGTTTTCTTTACCTGAAAAGGTCCAGACCAACGGGACTTGAGTTTACCAAGAAAAAGTCTTAATCTAGAATTGAATAAAAGAACAAAGTCACCTGGTTGGAAATATTTTCTAAAAATATGCCGATCATGCCATCTCTTAGTCCTCTCCTTGTAAATTCTTGCATTTTCATAGGCCGAGAATCTAATTTCATCCAAATCGTTCAATTGTAACCTTCATTTTTCACTTGCGTTCTTTAAGTCAAAGTTTAATGCCTTGATTGCCCAGAATGCTTTATGCTCGAGTTCTACAGGTAGATGGCATGATTTAGCATAGATTAATTGAAAAGGGGACATCCCAATTGGTGTTTTGAAACTGTTCGGTATGCCCATAGTGCATCATCAAGTTTGAATGCCCAATCCTTCCTTGTGCGCGAAACTGTCTTTTCCAAAATCCCTTTTATTTCTCTATTTGATATCTCAACTTGCCCACTTGTTTGAGGATGATAAGGTGTAGCTACTCTATGAGTTACTTCATACTTTCTGAGTAAAGCTGAGAACTTGTGCTCTATGAAGTGTGAGCCACCATCACTAATTACAACTCGTGGTGTCCCAAATCTTAGAAAGATAATTTTCTTGAACAGTTTGACAACAACTCTGGAATCATTGGTTGGTGATGCAATAGCTTCAACCCATTTTGAAACATAATCCACTGCTACAAGAATATATTTGTTACCTCCAGAAGATGGGAAGGGTCCCATGAAGTAAATTCCCCAAACATCAAAAATTTCAACCTCAAGAATATTAGACAATGACATCTCATGTCTTCTGTTAATGTTGACTGTCCTTTGACATCTATCACAAGATAAAATAAAGTTTCTAGCATCTTTGAAAATTGTGGGCCAATAAAATCCTAATTGCAACACTTTAAAGGCAGTTTTCTCAGCACTGGCATGCCCACCATAAGAAGATCCATGGCATTGAAACAATATATCTGTAACTTCCTCCTCAGGCACACATCTCCGAAAAATACCATCTGCGCATCTCATAAACACATAAGACTCATCCCAAAAATAGTGTCTCACCTCAGCCAAGAATCTCTTCCTTTTTTGGTAATTCAAATCAGGGGGAAAAACATTGGCTACAAGGTAGTTCACAATGTCGGCATACCAAGGGGCTCTGATTTGTTCGATGGTCATTAGTTGTTCTTTAGGAAAGGAGTCATTAATCACATCATTTTCATCAGTGTTCACCATAATTCTTGAAAGATGATCTGCAACAAAATTCTCTGATCCTTTTTTGTCTTTAATTTCCAAATCAAATTCTTGTAAAAGCGGAATCCATCTGAGCAAATGCGGTTTAGTATCTTTTTTCTGCATCAAGTATCTTACAACTGCATGATCAGTATACACTACCACCTTGGAGTTAATCAGATATGATCTAAATGTATCAAAAGCAAATACTATAGCCAATAATTCCTTTTCAGTGGTAGTGTAATTCTTGATGTAGGACGGGGAACTAAATCATTCAAAACAACGCCTTTGAAAATCGGTTTTGATAAATAACTAAGTAATAAAGGAAAAACCGATGTTATGCTAACGAGGTTTGAAAAACTAATTTTTTTGTATTTTATATAAGAGAAAAATTGAGTTTAAACTAAGAACTGTAAATAAGAATTACACTAGAAAGCAGTAACTGCAGGAAGTAAGCTTATAGTGCAGCCCTTGAGAATCGAAGGGCTGTGCTTCCCATTCTTCACCAGTCCTACTCTGATGGAAGGTGTAGGGTGGAGCTTACAAACATTCACAGACAGATCCGTACAAGTCACGGATTTTAATACAAAGAAAGATCAAGGGGTGAGGTTAAGCACAAATTCCCTTGCTAATCCTAGGGTACTAAGGAGGAGGGGGAGAAGAGAGAAGAAAGGGATGCGCCCCCTTCTAGTTCGACTCCTTGTGCAAGCTTCAAGAATAATTTCAAAATTAGTGTAGGGAGATGCTCTTGAAACAAAAAGAGAAGACTAAGGAAAGGAACTTAGCCGAATAGCATGAAGACTCCATGATGCCGAGAGGGAGGATGTCTTCTTCTTGCTCCAAACCGAGGATGAAGAGGGGCTCTCCTTGAGGTTGCGCACTTAAGA
>JANTFE010018139.1:3021-13273 GCA_027562315.1 Costus pulverulentus
CCTTTACCTTTCATTGATCAGATGGTTGAAAGATTGGCAAACCATTCTCACTTTTGCTTTTTAGATGGATATTCTGGTTTTTTTCAAATTCCTATGCATCCTGATGATCAAGATAAAACCACTTTCACATGCCCATATGGAACTTTTGCATATAGGAGAATGCCATTTGGCTTATGTAATGCACCTGCTACATTTCAAAGATGCATGATGGCTATCTTTTCTGATTTTATTTAAGATTTTATGGATGTATTTATGGATGATTTCTCAGTATATGGTTCCTCTTTTGATGTTTGTTTGGCTTATCTATCTCGGGTTTTATAGATATTTGAAGAGACTAACCTTGTCTTGAATTGGGAAAGGTGTCATTTTATGGTTAGACAGGGAATAGTTTTGGGTCATCTTATTTCAGAGAGAGGGATTGAAGTGGACAAAGCTAAGATAGAAGTAATTGAGAAGTTGGCTCCACCCACCACTGTCAAGGAGATCAGGAGTTTTTTGGGACATGCAGGGTTTTATAGGAGATTCATCAGGGACTACTCTAAACTTGTTAAACCCCTGACTGATTTACTTTGTAAAGATGCCAAATTCTGCTTTGATGAGAAATGTCTGTTTGCTTTTCAGGAACTAAAGAAAGCCTTGACATCAGCACCCATCATGCAACCATCTGACTGGGAGTTACCTTTTGAGGTTATGTGTGATGCCAGTGACTTTGCAGTAGGAGCAGTTCTAGCGCAAAGGAAGGAAAAGAAGCCTTATGTGATCTCTTATGCAAGTAAAACTTTAGATGAAACACAAAGGAATTACACCACTACTGAGAAGGAGTTGTTGGCTATAGTTTTTGCATTTGACAAATTCAGATCTTACTTGATAAATTTGAAAGTTATAGTATATACTGATCATGCTGCAGTTAAATATTTGATACAGAAGAAAGACAGTAAGCCACGGTTGTTGAGATGGATTTTGCTTCTGCAAGAATTTGACCTGGAAATCAAAGATAAGAAAGGAACTGAGAACCTTGTTGCAAATCATCTTTCAAGAATAATGGTAGATACTGAAAAGAATGATGAGATCAATGATTCCTTCCCTGAAGAACAACTCTTAGCCATTGAACAACTCAAAGCCCCCTGGTATGCTGACATAGTGAATTATCTTGTAGCTGATATTTTTCCTCCTAATTTGAGCTACCAAAAAATAAAAGGATTTTTGGCTGAAGTGAAACATTATTTTTTGGATGAGCCTTATGTGTTTAGAAGATGTGCAGATAGCATTTTTAGAAAATGTGTACCTCAAGAAGAAATTGCAGATATTTTGCTTTAATGCCATGGATCCTCCTATGGTGGACATGCTGGTGCTAAAAAGACTGCTTTCAAAGTGTTACAATCAGGATTTTATTGGCCCACAATTTTCAAAGATGCAAGAAACTTTGTGTTATCTTGTGATAGATGTCAAAAGACTGGGAACATTAACAGAAGACATGAGATGCCACTTTCCAATATTCTTGAAGTTGAGATATTTGATGTTTGGGGGATTAACTTCATGGGACCTTTCCCATCTTCAGGATGTAACAAGTATATTCTTGTAGCAGTTGATTATGTCTCAAAATGGGTTGAAGCCCTCGCTTCACCAACCAATCATTCGAAAGTTGTTACTAAACTATTTAAAAAAATTATCTTTCCACGATATGGGACACCACGAGTAGTGATCAGTGATGGAGGATCGCATTTCATAGAACACAAGCTTTCAGCCTTACTCAGGAAATATGGAGTAAATCATAGAGTTACAACACCTTATCACCCCCAAACAAGTAGACAAGTTGAAATATCAAACAAAGAGATCAAAGGAATTCTAGAAAAAATAGTATCACGCACTAGAAAAGACTAGGCATTCAAAATTGATGATGCATTATGGGCTTGCAGAACTTCTTTCAAAACACCCATAGGTATGTCTCCTTTTCAATTGGTCTATGGAAAATCATGCCACCTTCCTGTAGAGCTCGAGCATAATGCATACTAGGGAATCAAGATGCTGAATTTTGATTTGAAGAACGTGGGTGAAAAACGGAGATTGCAATTAAATGAGCTAGATGAGATCAGACTTTCTGCATATGAAAATGCAAGAATTTACAAAGAAATAACTAAAAGGTGGCATGATCGACATATTCTCAGAAGAGATTTCCAACCAGGTGACTTTGTTCTTTTGTTCAATTCTAGATTGATACCTTTTCCTAAAAAACTTAAGTCTCGATGGTCTGAGCCTTTTCAGGTAAAAAAAGCTTATCCTTACGGAGCCATAGACGTATGGAGTGAAGAAATAGGAGAATTCAAAGTTAATGGTCAGAGGCTGAAGCATTATTATCAAGAGGAGTGAATTGAAGAAAATAGAGTTTATATTTAGATGAACCACGATCAAATCCAAGTGCAAAAGGGTCAAACTAATGACCTTAAATTAGCACTTCTTGGGAGGCAACCCGAGCTTTCTAACTTTATTTTTACTTTCTTTTATTTACTTTTATCTAGGTTTTCTTTTCATAACTAATTTTTAATTTTTGTAGGTAAACAAACTTTGGTGGAAGAAACCCAAAGGCGTGAGTGGGTAGAGTCTTGTGAGTATCTCTTTCCCCTTTTATCTTTTGTCTTTCATTTTCTACATCTTATTGCTATTTTGTGTATTGAAGGGAAAGATACTTCTTCTGAATATCTGTGTCCGCCGTCACTACTACTCTACTTTTCATACTTATCTTTTTGATCTTCGATGGGGTTGTATAATGATATTGATGATTCATCTTCGATATGGTTGTATTCACTTAATAATATTTTGATGACATGACATGTGGATATTTAATGATGATGAGTAAATATTGATATGAATGGCCTTGACAAGTGAATTCAAAATTGAGATTAGATTTGATGTTATTGTATATGACTTGGTTGATATTTGATGTTGACAAGTGAATTCACAATTGAGATTAGAATTAGACCTATCATGTCAAATTTATTTCTCTTATACATATCTGCTTTTGAAATTTTTCATTGGTTGATAAGTGAGATTTTAGGGATATATGTTGTTTGAAAATTTTAATTTGAAAGTGAAGCCATTTCTTTGAATAAAATTAGCATATGAGTATGAAATTTAGGATTGATGTCAATAGATGAATTTGATTAAGGTTTGTTTATTTTACTATTTGTTGGGAAGAAGGAGTCCAAAATCCACAAAAATAGTGAGAGACTCCCCTACTTGGCACTGTGTAAAATTGACAGTGGTACCAAAGGATACGGGTTGAAGTCTGAAAAGGGGAATGATGAGAGGAATCTATTCACATTAACTCCACAGCCTTTAGTAAAATTCTTTCTACTAAAAAGACATGAGTTCTATTACATTGACTATGTGGTCAGTATACTCTAACTTCGTCACCAGAAAAAAGGTGATAATCGAGTTAGAGAATGTGAATAGTACAAAAGGAATAAAAAGCATGTATCTATGTGGGTACATGCCTTAAAAAAAAATTGGAGTGGAAAAAGATTTTGGATACCTTATGTGTTTGATGACAAGCAAAGTTTGAGACTTATGTGTTTGATGACACCAAAATTCATCGTGATTTCTATGCCATTTTATTGATATTTTTGTGCCATATCAATAGACTTTGCTTATTTTTATGTCATATTTTATCAATATTTGCGGAATCTACACTCTTTTCTATTTTTAATAATTTTTAAGTAAAAAGACATGTTTTTCAGTCGATTTCAAGCAATCCAAGTGCATAATTGAATTCACAACATCACACGTCAAGTGATTCTTGAGTTCTCAGTTTGATGATTTACTTATTATTAGTGTTGGGACGACTTTTGCGCGAGAGCGAAGATTTATCCCTACATGGTTGTCTGCACGAAAGTGAGATAATCCTTTTATTCAATTAAATTGCATCTTTGTCATGTTGAAATTAAACTGATGAAATCCCTATTCATGTCTAGTCATAAAAATTAAAGTGAACGAAACCCTAGTCCCAGCTTCTCTCTCTAATAATTCCGTTTCAGCGCTTTGGTCTTTGTTTGCTAGTTTACACTCTTTTGATTTCCTAGATAGTGAAAAATCAATTATTCGATACTCAACAACATAGGTCCCTGTGGATTCGATACTTTCTTTATTACTTCGAGTATCCGTACACTTGCGGACATAACAATACTTGACCAAGGACAAAAGCTGAGACTAGATAAAATCTATCTCTAGGACATTTGTTGTGTCCGCAAGTGCACGGATACTCTAAGTAATAACTAAGATATCAAACCACAGAGGCCTCATTTGTCAAGTACTGAATAATCAATTTCTCACTAGCTAGGCAGTCAAAAATATGTAAGCAAACTATCGAAAGCTACACGAAAATATCAGAGAGAGAGAGAGATTGGGACTAAGGTTTCACCCACCTTAATTTCCATGACTATATATGAATAAATGTACGTCAGTCTAATTTTATTATGATAAAGATATAATTTACTTCATAAAGAAATCATCTCGCTTTCACGCAGACAATTTACAAAGAACCAATCCTCACTCTCATGCAGGATTTATTCAATGTTAAATATAAGTAAATCAATGACAAATAACTCAAAGATCACTGTCATGCATCCAAATCCTAAGTCAATTATCTCAAGTGAAAACTACATACTTTCATACTATAATTTTCGCAGGTTCTACTTAAAGTTCTCCAACGATCTAATACTTGATTTCTTATAGTATCATCATGTTTATTTCAATAACTCGATCCTAGATTCAGATTATTAACATGGCAGTATACTTCTAAAATCAAAACATAAGAACAAACCTAATTTCTTACGATGAGTTCCTAGCATTCAATTTTAGGGTTCCAAGTTTTCACAAATTATTTTTCAGACCATATTACAAAAACTCTAAATCATGTTGATTAATATGAATCTATGGATAATTAAAAGCAATCATTACATAAGTAGAATTATTATAGTAAAATCATCTTGACGAAAGTAAAAATAATCTAGTCATTACGAAATTTAGGGGATTACTCCCCCATGTCCCAAAAAGTGTTTAAGCTAGAATGGTCGAAGAATTACAATAATCCATGGTTCAGATTGATCAAAATTGAAGAGAAAGAAGAAATTACTAAACACACCACGGCTGTAATGAAAATTACAGCTGTAATTTCCTCGATGAATACTGCAGAAGACGATTTCTTTGTTGATTTCTCCTCTGATCGATCTCCTTTCACTCTGAAACTTCTGGGGCATGTTCTCCTCCTCCAGATGAAGCTTCCCCTCAAGTATCATGGCCGGAGCTGCACTGTATACTTCACGGCGGTGAAACCTAGGGCGTCGACAAAAATTTTGAATTATCTCCCAATCGTGGATGAAAATTAGGGTTTTTCATCTGTGTCTCCTCCCCTCGATCTCATGAGTATTTTTCATTTTACGGATCTCCAATTGATGGACTGAATCATCCACAATCATCCGCACAAGAATCGGGCTTCAAACACTCCGTGAAAATCGCGGATCTGGGTTACAATTATGGCCATGAAAACCTTTACGGTAGTGCCGTAATTTCAGCAGAAATTCTTGGTACAGAAGTTACCTAGAATTACGGCACCATAATATTCATTAAAGCAGTGCCATATTTTCTTCAAATCTCTCGGGTGAAAAATTGACTCGAAATACGGCTCGTAAATTTTATTACGGCAGCACAGTAAAATCCACCAAACTTTCTTTACGAATTTGAACCCAAATTACGGCCCGTGATTTTCATTATGGCAGGGCCGTAATTTACATGAAACTTTTTGTACAAAATCATCCCAAAATACGGCAGCGCTCAAAAATTACGGCAGTGTTGTGGTTTGCTCTGTAGGTGCAGTGAAACCACGATACTGTAATTTGGATTGCGGCCATACCGTATTTTGGTTTGAAGCTCCAATTTGCGTGAAATTTGACATATGATCATCTCTTGATGGTGGGAATTCATTTGAATTTGCTTGAAAACGCCTAAAAATCGTGTCTTTTTACTTGAAAATGATCAAAAACCAGAAAAGGTGTAGATTCTGCAATATTTGACAAATAAGGCATAAAAATGAGCAAAAGAGCATGAATATGGCCCAAAAATACCCATCAAATGGCACAAAATTTTCTATAAATTTTGTTGTCATCAAATACATAAGGCTCAAACTTTGCTTGTCCTCAAGCGAAATCAAAATTTGATCAAAGGAAAAGACTTTCTTATGAAAAATAAATTTCTAAAATACAATCACCAATGAAAAATCTCACCAATTGTTTCATAAAATTTTAAAAAGATATACCATCCTTTGAATTCAATTCTCAAGATCTACAACTTAATCAAATAAAACTTCGCAACTTGTACAATAAATAGAATTTCAATCTCAAGATTTCATCCAGTTTCAGTTCAAAACTATCATACTTTTGTTTATAGGAATAGGATTTCCAAGATCTTTTTCCACCCATAATTTTTTAGTTCCTCCCTTTTATGCATCGTTCACATTCTCTAATTCGATTACCACCTTTTTTCTTGTGATGAAGTTAGAGTACACTGATCACATAACCAATGTAATAGAACTCATTTCTCTTTTGTAGGAAGAATTTTACTAAAGATAGCGGAGTTAATGTGAAACGATTTCTCTTCAAGGTATGAACCCACAAAGATACATGCATTTTCTTTTTGGACTTCAACTCTAAACTTAGGTACCAACACAAATCAACACGGTGCCAAGATGAGGAGTCATTCTCTTGATTTTTCTTTTTCTCTCATTTTGACTTTCACCCATATCTTTGGTACCACTGCCAATTTTGTGCAGTGCCAAGTAAGGGAGTCATCACTCACTTTATTTGGAACATGGAATCTTTCTTCCCAACAAATAGCAAATAGTATGAACATCAACTAAATTAATCAATCAATATCAATTCAAAAATCATACTTATATGCTAATTTTATTTAAAGAAGTAGCTTCACTTTTCAAACCAAATTCATCAAATAATGTGTCTACCCAATATTTTATTCATCAATCAATGAAAAAATCCATCAGGCAGATATATATTAGAGAAATAAATTCAACATAATAGGTCTAGTCCTAATCACATGCATAAAGTTGTTCATCATCAAGAAAATCATATTATCAACAAAAATTTCTTCTGAATCAGAATACATCATACGATAATCGGAACAACAGGAATTATATATACTCATTCAGAATCAAAATTACACATGTCATCAATCATCAGTATGCACCCACAAGGTGCTCAATATCAACATAATATCAATCATCATACAACCCAATCGAATCCATTATCAATATCAGAATATTATATAACCAAATCGAATGATGAAACAATCAAGTAAAAACAAGGTAAGATAGTATCGGCGGACACAAGAAGTTTGAAGGAATCATCCTTCCCTATAAACATGTGAAACATCAACAAGATAAGGAAAATGGAATGCAAAGAAGTAAAGAAAAGGAATACTCAAAAAACTCTACTCATCTGCATTGGATCCAATCTCCACTGTGTCCTCGGCTCTGAACCTCCCTTCCCCCCCCCCCCCCCCCCCCCCCCCCCCCCCCCCTTTTTTGAATAAAATTACGGCACCATAAAAATGATAACAGTAGTGCCATAAAAACATCACAACTTTCTAGTCGGAAATGCACTGGAAATTCGACACCATAATTTGCATTATAGTGGTACCGTAATTTGCACCAAAACCGATTTCACCTGCAAAAAGAGAAGAAAAGTTAGTTCTAAAGCAAAAATAAAAACTAAGTAAATAAAATAAAGTAAGAGTGCTTGGATTGCCTCCCAAGAAGCGCTAATTTAAAGGTCATTAGCTTGACCATTCTGCATTCGAATTTGATCGTGGTTCATCAAGATGAAAATTTTCCTTTTCTTCAATCAGTTCTTCATTATAATAATGCTTTAATCTATAATCATTAACCTTAAACTCTCTTGTTTCATCACTCCATATGTCTACAGCTCCGTAGGGGTAAGTTCTCTTTACCTGAAAAGGTCCAGACCATCGAGATATAAGTTTACCAAGAAAAAGTCTCAATCTATAATTGAATAAAAGAACAAAGTCACCTGGTTGGAATTCCCTTCTGAAAATATGTCGATCATGCCATCTTTTAGTCCTCTCCTTATAAATTCTTGCGTTTTCGTAACCAGAGAGACTAATTTCATCTAGCTCGTTCAATTGCAACCTCCATTTTCCACCTGCATTCTTTAGGTCAAAGTTTAGTGCTTTGATTGCCCAGAATGCCTTATGCTCTAGTTCTACAGGTAGATGACAAGATTTACCATAAACAATGCCTTATGCTTTGGTCTTAGTGCAAGTGGGAGATTGTTGGTGTATATGCCCTAAAGACCAATGTATGGACATGGTCAGGCATTGTTTGAATGTACTTTGATAGAACTATTACTCTTTATATGGGCATGGTCGTTATTATGCAGACTTCTCTACCTGCATTGATGTATTGAGTTGCATAAATAATGTCCCAGGAGTTTGGATTGGATCCATTCTCATAAGCTATCCCCAGACAAGGTACCTTACCAGATATGGGAGAGTTTTGGTACATGTGAGACTGGTGTATGGGCTGGTTAGGTGCGGGGCACAGTAACGCAGATATACAGGTGCATTGGATGCACTAGAGTGATCCACCGTGAGGTTTGACTTGTCTAGTCAACAAGTCAATCTCACATGCAAGAGGTTTGCATTGATCCTTAGACTTGAGGTATTCATGTCTAGATTTGATGATGGGTATGCTTTAATACAGTCTTACGTCTCTCCGTAATTGGGAGATCAAAACGACTGTCATTGGGCATATCATAAGTCATGTAGAGACATGGATGACTAATAGTAGGATTTGCCCCTTCCTTATTGGAAGCATGATATCCACTCGGGGCGCCCCACCTTATTGGTGCATGACAGGAATGTGTGGCCACACTAGTTAAGTCATGACCAATGCATTGGATAATAAACTTGGACTAATCCAATGGCAGGATATCAGTTCAGGAAAAGGGATCTATAATGCAATGGGAATCCTTGTTGCTTGTTAGGAGTTGTTGCCATAATGACTTAAGTCCTATGACATGGGTAGTAGTGATGTGTTGCTAGATACCTCTCACTACTTATGATGTTTACATCATTGCCATTGTCATATGGATCCTACGGGGTCACACGCAATAGACTCTTGACGTTGCTTTAATCAGAAGCCTTAGGATCAAGTTATTAGATTACTTGGATCCATTTGGAAGATTTCATCAGCGCCAATGGGCCTGATAAGTTGGAAGAGAGTTATTGGAGCCAAACTTCATTTTTGGCAGGTTGAACCGAAATTGACCTTAATTGGTCACATTTAGATTAGGGTTGCATTGGATTGGATCCAATGGTTTAATCAACCCATATCATGAAGTTTGGGCTAGCTCATTATCCAATGAGGCCCAATAATTAGTTGTCATGAAAAGGAATTAACTTAAAAGGGTATAATGGGGAGAAATCTCACCCCATTGGCGCCTAGGGGCATAATGGGGTGAGGGAGGCGCCTTTGCTTCATTATGGAAGTAAAGGGCGCCTAGCCCCTCTTCCGTGGATAGAATACTTGCCTCTAAGGCAAGTCTTGGGGCTGATATGGCTTAATGGCTCTTTTGGAAAGAGCTTGGGCGCATATGGATAGTTGGGTAAGGTATATGGTAATGTCTTGGAGACTTACCTTACCTCAAACCCTAATTTCTCCCAAGACACCACCCTAGCAGAATTCCTCATGCTAGTTGCGCCTAGCCCTTCTCCTTGGATGGAATGCATGCCTCTAAGGCATGTCTTGGGCTGATATGGCCATTGGGCAAATTAGGATAGGTTGAATGAGGTTTATGGTAAAGTCTTGGAGACTTTCCTTACCTCAAGACTCCTTTATCCTAGCCGCCCACTTGGCATGATCCTAGCCATTGCCCTTGCCGCCTCTTGTCCTATTTATAGGACCCCTTACCGCCCCTTTCAATGTTCGACTTCTAGGAGGCGTGAACATACATAGAGAGGCGTAAGGAAGGGCAAAGTGTGACGACAACAAAGGCTTGGCGCAACCTTCTTCCAAGTGGCCGAAAGACATCCTTTCTTCTTCTCCTCTTCTTGGCGCAATGAGAGATTGGGCTTGGTGGCTTCTCCTTCTATTGCCGCAAGCCCTCTCCCTCTCATAGCCATTAGCGCATCTTGCTTGAAGGTGGCGCAAGCAAAGAAGTAGAAGGAA
>JANTFE010018144.1:1961-45270 GCA_027562315.1 Costus pulverulentus
TAACAACCTGAATAACAACCATTGCCTTTACAAACATAGAGTTTATACATGATACTGATATAATCCCAAGGCCTCAAACATTAGCCTTAAGGGCATACCCCAACACAAAGTTCATTGAGCAATAATTCGGTCTGTTCCTTGTCCAACGCCGCACTGACAATCACTGGGTGTATAGAATTTTCCCCTGGAAACTCATATTTCAATGTGTTGGGCAAGCTTTTGAGTTCAATATTCTGCTGCCCTTGGTTCTCCTGATTCTCTTCTTTCTTGTCATCTTGGCTTGCATCAGCTTCTAGGCGGCTCAATTTCCTATGTGACATTTTTCACAATGTTCACCCTACAGCATGTACCTGCAAGAGAAGGTTTTTTCAACGTGTTAGTAAGATCAAATTGGATGACGTTGCCACAGATGTTCAAGGTAAGTTTCTCATTCTTGACATCCATGACAGCGCCTGTAGTAGCAAGAAAAGGTCTCCCCAGAATGATAGGGAGCCTTTCATCCTCATCAATTTCCAAAACAATAAAATCAGCAGGAATAAAGTAATCTCCTATTTTAACAAGTACATCCTCTAAAATACCAACTGGGTGGCGTACAGATCTATCTGCAAGCTGTATAGAAATACTAGTAAGTTGCAAATCCCCTAGGTCTAGCCTTTTACAAAGTGATAGTGGCATGAGGCTAACGCTTGCTCCTAGATTGCACAAACACAAAGCTCTTTGAAAGGACATCTCCCCAATCTAGCAGGGTATGGACAAACTGCCTGGGTCTTTAAGTTTCTGAGGGAGCTTGTTCTGAATGATGGCGCTGCACTCCTCAGTAAGTGCAACAGTCCCTTGATCCTCTAGCTTCCTCTTGTTTGATAAGATGTCTTTTAGGAATTTTGCATAAGTCGGCATCTGCGAAAGAGCATCAACGAAAGGGTTGTTAATGTAAAGTTTCTTTAAAACCTCTAAAAACTTACCAAACTGCTCGTCCAATTTAGCCTTGACAAGCCTCTGTAGAAAAGGAATCGGTGGCTTGTATGCGGGCGGTCCCACATAGGGCCACTCCTCTTCAGTTGGTTCAGGTGCCACTGGTGTTTCATCTGAATGTTGTTCAACAGGTTCTGGTATCACTTCATCTATCATGTCATCGGTTGGCATCTTTGGATCTTCAAGTTGCTTGCCACTCCGAGTGGAGATTGCATTGCAATGCTCCCTTGGGATTACCTCTAGCTGGGATTGTAGCTTCCCTAGTGCTCTCGAAGACGAGCTAGCTTGCTGGGCTAGCTGGCTCTCTAGCATTTTATTATGTGTTTCCAAGGAGTCCATCCTTGTCATCATCATCTTCATCATGTCTGTAAGTCCTTCAAGTTGCTTGCTCAAATTTGAATCATTATTGGGCCATGGCTGTGGTGGTGGTGCCTTGAAGTTCATAGCCAGAAATCCTGGCGGTCTGAAATTGTTCTGTTGGAGCTGTCTAAAGTTTCCTTGCGGGGACTGGGCTTGTTGTGGTAGAACTTGTCCAGGCTGAATCGACTGAGTTGTCCGGTAAGAGAAATTTGGGTGGTTGCGCCACCCTGGATTGAATGTGCTGGTGTATGGGTTGTTGTTCGGGTTAAAATTTCGAACAGCATTCAATTGCTCAGAGTTGATTGCAGCCATCTGCCCATCTCCTGCCTGATAATCTGCCCAGCATGACCTACAACTCCACAAAGCTCACAAGAAATAGCGTTAACTTCCATTGAATTAACAGACCAAGAATCAAGCTTCCTAGTCAGATCATCAACTTTAGCCATGAGTGCAGTCAAAGAGTCAAGGTCATACTTACCTGACTTCTTGGTAGAAGTACCTCTCTCAGATGTCCAATGGTGATGGTTAATCGCCATGTCCTCGAGAAGGTTCATAGCATCCTCAACTCTCCTATTCATCAAAATGCCTCCTGCTGCAGCGTCCACTATAAGTCTCGTGTTGTAATCCAAACTGCTGTAGAACGTTTGGATCAAAACCCAAGTTTCAACTTCGTGATGTGGACACATCCTTTGGAGGTCTTTAAACCTCTCCCAAGCTTCATATAGAGACTCTCCATCCTTTTGCATGAAACTCGTTATCTGATTTTGCAATTGAATTATCTTTGATGGAGGGAAGTACTTCGAGAGAAAGGCTTGAGAAAGCTCTGCCCATGTTCTTATCGAAGCAGTAGGTAGTGGTTTCAGCCAAGCTCTTGCCCTGTCCCTCAGGGAGAAGGGAAATAGTCGCAACCTGATAGCATCAGCAGACACACCATTAATTTTCAACATATCGCAATATTCTAGAAAAATAGAGAGGTGCATGTTGGGGTTCTCAAGAGGAGAACCACCAAATTGGTTTTGTTGCACTATAGAAAGAAGAGCAGCTTTTATTTTGAAGTTATTGGCCTCAACAGCGGGCCTAGCAATTCCTAATCGAAAACCATAAGTGTAAGGAGTACAGTAATCTTACAATGTACTATTGTTATAGTTGTTCCCCATTGGTTGTGGTACTCGGTCATTGTTCACATCAAGCTGAATGTGCTCCACCTGATTTTCTCCTTCTAGATGGTTCATGACTTCTTTCTTCAGAATTTGATTTTGTTTCCTTCTTGTCCTAAAGGTGCACTCGATGTCTAGATCAATGTCAAAGAATGTACCTGCCCTAGAACTTCTTCGCATAAAATGGTCAGTCAAAATTATAAAGTTCTAAGACAGCAAGTACATAAAAAGAAAAAGAAAATAGCAGTGCAGTAAGGAAAATCTAACCTAAAGCCTAGTCTACCAATTATCGGAAGTATACTAATATCTGTTGGTGTATATGCCCTAGGACCTAGTTATGGTCCATTATTTGTACTACTTGACGTTGATATTTTATATCATTCTCGCATTGTCATTATCTATATTTGCTTACATCTACGATTATGTACTTATATGATAATGTCCATGGAGACAGATTGGATCTGTGCCCAAATGATTGTCCCCAGTCAATGTACCTAAGTAAATAAGGGACAACTCTGGTACTTGTGAGACTGGTATATGGTCTGGTTAGGCACAAGGTGCTAACGCAGGCATATGAGTATATCAGTGGTGGATATATTAGACCGACCCGCTGTGAGGCAATGACTTGGTGTCACAAGTCATCCTCACAAGTGATAGGAGATGCATTAATCCCTTGACTTGAGGTCATTGGCCATTCTATATGGTTAGGGATATGCTTTGATACAACCTAACGCCTTACCGTAAATGGGAGGTAATAACGGTTGTCATTGGGTATATCACAACCCATATGAGAAGGTCAATGAACAGACATAGGATTTGCCACTTCCGAAGGGAAGCTTGATATCCATGGAGCTCCTCTATGGTTCTATGACTGAAAGTGTATGGCCATACCCAGGTTACACCTGATTTAGTCATAGCCATGAGATTGGATAAAAACAAGTGGTATCACATTGGCCAATCGGATATCAGTTCGGCAAAGAGACTGTAATGCATCTGTACCTGGTTGCGATGATGGGGATGTCGATGTCGATATCCATTGCGATGACTTGGGTAGCAGCGATGCACTGCAAGGTGCCACTCACTGCTTGTGGTGACCTTAGGTCAGCACTGCCAACGTCAGAGGAACCTACAGGGTCGCACACCTTGATACCCGAGTTCTCGTATTGATCGGGAAACCTTATGATCGAATTATTGGATAACTCGGATCTATTGTGGAGATTTCATCAGCGCCAATGAGCCTGATGATATGGAAGAGATTTCTTAGGGCCAACTTCCATTTATGGCATATTAACCATGGTTAGCCTAATTTGACCTTAGGTTAAATTGGATTGGATCCAAGGGCTTGGTTAACATGTATGATGGACCTTAGGCTAGGCCCATTGTGTAGTTGGGCTTAATGGGCTTAAGGAGAAGAAGAGGATAGGCGCATGCTTAACCCTAATTAGACTAGGGTTAGCGCCTATGCCTCATGAGATTTGAAAATAATCATGAGAAAAGGGATAATTAATTAATTAGAGTCCTAATTGGATTAGGACTAATTATATGATTAATTAATTAGAGTCCTAATTGGATTAGGACTGATTATGAATAACTAGAATCCTAATTGGATTAGGATTTAATTATTTAAATAATTAATTAGAGTCCTAATTGGATTAGGACTTGATTAATTCCTAAAATAATTAAATCTCCTATTTCCTCTCCTAGCCGCCCACTTTGGTTTAATTGTGGCCCCTCATTGACGCCCAAGGTCGCTATAAATAGAGACACTAGCCGCCCCTCTTGATATACAATTTCTCTAAGAGGCGTGAGCATCATCAAGAGGGCGAAAGCAAGGGACAATGGCGCAACTTTCTCCTTTCTTCCATCAAGCCGCAAGTGATCCTCTTCCTCTTCTCCTTGGCGCAATATGAAGTTGAACTTGGTGGCATCTCCTTCTTCCTCCTTGCTCTTGGCGCTTCTTCCTTTGGTGGTGGCGCAAGTTTCTTGGAGGGCTCTCCTAAGGCTTGGATCTTCTTCCCGAGGCTAGCACCGGGCGTGGAAGAAGAGGACTCGAGGTGATCCATGTGTGTGAAACTACAGAGGGCGCACGCTTGGGTGCCTACTACGACATCAGCCTCGCCTTGCTCAAGGTATCTTCAATCTCATTGTGTCGACTCTCTCGCATGCGATCTTCATTAGGTTTTTGGGACTGGCCTGTTTCGGGGATATTAGTTCCGCTGCGCAATGTATTTGTGTAATTTCTATCTCTGAAAATTGTAAAATATCCCCGGGGTTTCCCAACAGTGGTATCAGAGGGACTTGCGAAACTCGAACAATGTATTTTCATGCTTTTCCATGCTCACATGCCATATCTCAATTTTCGCAAATTGCATGATCACATAGCAAACGATTTTTCTAAAGTAGGAAAAATTAGGCTTTCTTGTTTCTATCAACTTTTCAATCTCTTTTGGAATTTTGGGTTATTTTCTTGCATGATTTAAAAATCAAAGGCACACGTGGTTTTGTCAAGTAGGACGGGCATTGTGTCTTCGGACTGGCCTAGTCTCTTGATCTGACAAAATTACCAGCCGAGAGGATTTTGAAATCATCATGAAAATCAATTGCGAATAACCAAAAGATTTGTGAGAAGAAGATGAGAAAAAGAGACTGGTTTTATGAAAAATTAAAATTTCAGATTTTATGTTTTTCATGAGCATGTAGAACAGCATGTGTACCTTGTTTGTGCATAATGTTGTGATCATGAGTCAAGCCCCTTTGCATGCCTGTGATGTATCTTTGTGAGACCTGCGTGCCGCTTTTCTTTTCTTTTATTTTTGTTACAAGAAGAAGAAGATTAGGGCGCAACGACATGGAACCCTGGCGCATGCATGCTTGATGGTGCATGTAGGAGTGGCGCAAGATGGCATGGCCGAACCCTAGGGTTTGAGAGCTAGCCATCTTGGCTCCTTGCATGGTGGCGCATCATCTATGGAGAAAGGCCATGGCATTGGCCAAACCGATGAGGGACACCTATAGGGTTTGAGAGCTAAACCATGGTGAGAAGGACCTTGGAGCCAACCTTGAAGTTCAAGTTAGAGGTCGGCTAGGTTAGGTCTTGTATTTGGGGCTTGAATCCTAGGTCAAGAGTTGAACCTCCTTTTGGCAGGGGTTGTTTCAATGTCTTGAATAGGCTATGATCACATAATTCTTTTACTGTTTTCATACATATCTGCTAAAGCATGTCTGAGTTATTTTATCATTATGTTATCACTATAGAATTGCATGCCTGTAATGTTAGACATAAGATAAAACTGATGAGACCTCAAAAATCCTCATAAATAAATATCAAGTATAGTAGCCTTCTAATGTGTAGCCCTCACTAAGCTATCAATCAGTAGTGTTGTGAACTATTTCCCACCCTCGTGGGACACACCCACTTATCTTTAGACAGTGCGTGGTGGCAATGGTTTCCCCAGTCCGTTTTAATCGGGTGTGCCTTCGCAAGGAAACTCGTTAGCCCTGGGCATAACAGTTACGAACGGACTTGACTAGATTTGCACATGTGTTGGGCATATGGTGGAACTCTAGAGGCATCGTTGAGAGGTTAGGGTTTCATGATGTATCTATCCCTCGCTGGACATGAAATGCCTGGACTGTCTCAATAAGGGGAATTGCTTAGAGCAATCGGCGTGCCCACCTTAGGAAGCATGGGTTACTTTGTGCATCTCATCCCACCCTCGTGGGACGCGAAGCCTCATGTGGAATAAGGATCCCATCTCACTAGGAAGTCTTAAACTTCCCGATTGACTTTGTGGGTTGTCAATTCGATTAAAATAGTGGGAGCCATAATCATTTAAAACAAGTCTAGTTTAAATGATTTGAAGTAGTACTATTCTGTTATTTCTTGACTGTTGTAGAACAATGGCAACGAACAATAGCGGTTGGTCACTGTGATCTATCCTTGAGAAGGACAAGTTGGTTGGATCCAACTTGATGGATTGGTATATGAACTTGAGAATTGTGCTCAAGTGCGAGAGAAAGCTCTATGTCCTTGAGCAGCCCATTCCTAAACCACTTCCATGCTCGGCCTCAGCGGCTGAGAGGGATGCTTATGATAAGCATCAGGCTGATACTTTGCAGGTTGTACAATTGATGCTAACCAACATGTCGCCCGAACTTCAAGGGCAATATGAATTGAAGAGTGCCTCTGAGATTATTACTAATCTAAGATAGCTCTTTAATGAATTGGTTAGGTTCAATCCTCCTAAAGTTAATATTCAGTGTGTTAAGCCAAAAGGTTTGACCAAGGAACTGAAATTCAAGATGGAATGGATCAGGAACAACAAGTGCTATTCATGTGGAGGGCCACCTCACATGTTGAAGGACATGATGCAACTTTAGAACGAGGAGATGAGAAGCTGGGCTTCGTCTTCTGGCTCAGGTATTTATGTTACAGAAGTCAACCTTCCTACTTCTATGTCATGGGTATTGGATACTACATGTGGAGCTCATATTTGTACAAATATGCAAGGGCTCAAGAAAAGTAGATTGGTGCGGCCTGGAGAGATTGACCTACGAGTTGGAAACGGGGCACAGGTTGCTGCTGTTGCTATAGGAGTTTTGACTCTCTCCCTGCCATCTGGACTTTAGTTAGAGTTAGATAATTGCTATTATGTACCTTCGCTTACTAAGAACATTGTATCCATTCCTTGCTTGGCAAAGAAAGGATTTAAGTTTGAAATAAATAAGAACTCTTGTTCTTTTTCATTTGCAAATATGTTCTATGGGAAGGGTACTCTGTGCAATGGTCTATATGTGTTAGACATGGATAACTCTATTTGTAACAAAAATAATAAAAGGACCAAACTGAGTGGTTCAGTTGGTACTTTCCTATGGCATTGTCGATTAGCCCATATAAACAAGAATCGCATTCAACAACTCCATGCAAATGGGTTATTGGGTTCAAGTTCCTTGGAGAAATTTGATACATGCGAACGATGTTTGTTAGGGAAAATGACAAAGGCACCCTTCACCAAAATTGGTGAAAGGGCAGGAGGTTTGTTGGATCTCATACATAGTGATGTCTATGGGTCATTCAATAAACAAGCCAGAGGAGGGCACAACTACTTCATCATTTTTACTGATGACTTCAGTAGATATGGCTATGTCTACTTGATGAGACATAAGTCTGAATGCTTTGAGAAATTTAAGGAATTCAGACATGAAGTAGAGAACCAGCTTGGTAGATCCATTAAGGCTCTTCGATCAGATTGTGGTGGAGAGTACCTGAGTGGTGAGTTTCTTGACTATCTAAGAGAGTGTGGGATTTTATCCCAACTCACTCCACCTGGAACACCCCAATGGAATGGTGTGTCTGAAAGGAGAAATCGAAGTTTGTTGGACATGGTTCGATGTATGATGAGTCATGCAACTCTACCTCTCTCATTCTAGAGACATGCACTAGAGACAGCTTCTCTAATACTAAATAATGTTCCATCTAAGAGTGTCTCAAAGATTCCATATGAGGTATGGAGTGGGAGACGCCCTAATCTCACTTTTATCAGGATCTGGGGATGTGAGGCTTATGTCAAACGTCAAGATTATAGCAAGCTAGAACCTAGATCTGATAAATGCGTGTTTGTGGGGTACCCTAAGGAAACTAAGGGTTACTACTTCTATGTTCCCACCGAGAACAAAGTTTTTGTTGCTCGGGGTGCTGTCTTTCTAGAGAAAGAATTTCTCATGAAAGAAGTTAGTGGGAGGAAGTTTAATTTGGACAAGGTCCAAGTGCAACCACAAGACACAGAGATGGAAACTGAGTCAACTGCACCGGTTACTGGGCAACCTGAGGCTCAAACACAGGCCCCACGTAGGTCTGGGAGGATTCGTCGTGTACCTGAGAGGTATGGGTCACTGCCGACCCAACACGATGGTATCTTCATTATTGAAGATGAACCCAGGACCTATGATGAGGCGGTCAGTGGACCAGACTCCGAGAAATGGCTTGACGCCATGAGATCAGAAATGGATTCCATGTCAGCTAACCAAGTCTGGGATTTGGTTGAGTTACTTGATGGGGTAAAACCCATAGGATGTAAATGGGACTTCAAGAAGAAGACAGACATGGATGGCAACGTGGTTACCTATAAAGGTAGACTAGTGGCTAAAGGATTCAAACAAGTCCACGAGGTGGACTATGATGAAACCTTTTTGCTAGTTGCTATGTTCAAATCCATTAGGATTCTGCTTGCTATAGCTGCATATCATGATTATGAGATATGGCAGATGGATGTAAAGACAACTTTCTTTATTGGAAAACTAACTGAGAATGTGTATTTGACACAACCTGATGGCTTCATCCATCCTGCAGAAGCCAATAAGGTCTACAGGCTAATGAGATCCATTTATGGATTAAAGTAAGCATCTCGAAGTTGGAATCTTTGATTTGATGAAGCTGTGAGATATTATGGCTTTATAAAAAGCGAAGATGACGCTTGTGTATATAGAAAATTCAGTGGGAGCTTGGTGACTTTTCTGGTCTTGTATGTTGATGACATACTACTCATCGGGAATGACATCCCTAGTTTTCAAGTTGTGAAGACATGGTTAGGGAAGTGTTTTGAGATGAAGGACTTAGGGGAGGCCGCCTATATCCTAGGCGTGAGGATCTACAGGGATAGATCCAAGAGGCTCCTAGCCCTTAATCAAAGTACCTACATTGATAAGGTCCTAGAGAGGTTTAGCTTTGAGAGATCCAAGAAAGGGTACCTTCCAGTGAGACATGGTCTTACTCTCTCAAAGAGTTAGTGTCCCACCACATAGGCTGAGAGGGATGACATGAATCGAGTGCCTTATGCTTCGGCAGTGGGATTGATCATGTATGCAATGTTGTGTACTAGACCAGATGTGGCTTATGCTGTGAGCATAACCAGCCGATACCAATCCAATCCAGGAGTGCAGCACTGGGTGGCTGTAAAGAACATCTTGTAGTATATGAGAAGAACTAAAGATTTGTTCCTAGTCTATGGGGGACAGGAAGAGCTCTGTATGCAGGGCTACACTGATGCGTCTTTCCAGTCTGACCCGGATGACTTTAGATCGCAGGCCGGCTATGTGTTCAAGATAAATGGAAGCATTGTATACTGGAAGAGCTTCAAGCAATCCACCATAGCTAATTCAACAACCGAAGCTGAGTATGTGGCCGCTTCTGAGGTAGCCAAAGAAGCTGTTTGGATAAGGAAATTCATTTCTAAACTTCAGGTGGTTCCCAGTGCAGTGGATCCCATTGAAATATACTGTGATAACAATGGAGCAATTGCACAAGCCAAGGAACCACGGTCTCATCAAAAATCCAAACACATACTCAGAAGATTTCACCTGATCAGAGAGATCATAGATAGAGGTAATGTCAAGATTAGTAGAGTTGACACAGAGAACAATCTAGCAGACCCATTGACCAAGGCTTTGGCGCAGCAGAAGCATGATGGTCACACTAGAGATATGGGATTAAGATTTCTCAACCACTAGGTCTTAGTGCAAGTGGGAGATTGTAGGTGTATATGCCCTAGGACCTAGTTATGGTCCATTATTTGTACTACTTGACGTTGAAATTTTATATCATTCTGGCATTGTCATTATCTATATTTGCTTACATATGCGATTATGTACATATATGATAATGTCCCTATGACAGATTGGATATGTGCCCAAATGATTGTCCCCAGTCAATGTACCTGAGTAGATAAGGGACAACGCTGGTACTTCTGAGATTGGTATATGGGCTGGTTAGGCACAAGGTGCTAACACAGGCATATGGGTATATCAGTGGTGGATATATTGGACCGACCCGCTGTGAGGCAATGACTTGGTGTCACAAGTCATCCTCACAAGTGATAGGAGATACATTGATCCCTTGACTTGAGGTCATTGGCCATTCTATATCGTTAGGGATATGCTTTGATACAACCTAATGCCTTGCTGTAATTGGGAGGTAATAACGGTTGTCATTAGGCATATCACAACCCATATGAGAAGGTCAATGAAAAGACATAGGATTTGCCCCTTCCTAAGGGAAGCTTGATATCCATGGAGCTCCTCTATGGTTCTATGACTGAAAGTGTATGGCCATACCCAGGTTACACTTGATTTAGTCATAGCCATGAGATTGGATAAAAACAAGTGGTGACACACTTGGCCAATCGGATATCAGTTCGGCAAAGAGATTGTAATGCATCTGTACCTGGTTGCGATGATGGGGATGTCGATGTCGATATCCATTCCGATGACTTGGGTAGCAGCGATTCACTGCTAGGTGCCACTCACTGCTTGTGGTGACCTTATGTCAGCACTGCCAACGTTAGAGGAACCTACAGGGTCGCACACCATGATTCTCGAGTTCTCGTATTGATCAGGAAGCCTTATGATCGAGTTATTGGATAACTCGAATCTATTTTGGAGATTTCATCAGCGCCAATGGGCCTGATGAGATGGAAGAGATTTATTGGGGCCAACTTCAATTTACGGCATATTAACCATGGTTAGCCTAATTTGACCTTGGGTTAAATTGGATTGGATCCAAGGGCTTGGTTAACATGTATGATGGACCTTGGGCTAGGCTCATTGTGTAGTTGGGCTTAATGGGCTTAAGGAGAAGAAGAGGATAGGCGCATGCTTAACCCTAGTTAGACCAGGGTTAGCGCCTATGCCTCATGAGATTTGAAAATAATCATGAGAAAAGGGCTAATTAATTAATTAGAGTCCTAATTAGATTAGGACTAATTATATGATTAATTAATTAGAGTCCTAATTGGATTAGGACTGATTATGAATAATTAGAATCCTAATTGGATTAGGATTTAATTATTTAAACAATTAATTAGAGTCCTAATTGGATTAGGACATGATTAATTCCTAAAATAATTAAATCTCCTATTTCCTCTCCTAGCTGCCCACTTTGGTTTAATTGTGACCACTCATTGCCGCCCAAGGTCTCTATAAATAGAGACCCTAGCCGCCCCTCTTGATATATAATTTATCTAAGAGGAGTGAGCATCATGAAGAGGGCGAAAGCAAGGGACAAGGGCACAACTTCCTCCTTTCTTCCATCAAGCCGCAAGTGATCCTCTTCCTCTTCTCCTTGGCGCAAGATGAAGTTGAACTTGGTGGCATCTCCTTCTTCCTCCATGCTCTTGGCACTTCTCCCTTTGGTGGTGGCGCAAGTTTCTTGGAGGGCTCATCCTAAGGGCTTGGATCTACTTTCCGGGGCTAGCACCGGGCATGGAAGAAGAGGACTCGAGGTGATCCGTGTGTGTGAAACTGCAGAGGGCACACGCTTGGGTGCCTACTACGACATCAGCCTCGCCTTGCTCAAGCTATCTTCTATCTCATTGTGTCGATTCTCTCGCATGCGATCTTCACTGGGTTTTTGGGACTGGCCTATTTCGGGGATATTAGTTCCGCTGCGTAATGTATTTGTGTAATTTCCATCCCTGAAAATTGTAAAATATCCTTGGGGTTTCCCAACAATATCAACCGTTGTTCCCCGGCAACGGCGCCAAAAACTTGACATGTACCGCAAGTGCACGGTTATGTCGAAGTAATATAAAAGATATCGAATCCCACAGGGAACAGGGTTGAGTACCAAAAAATCCGAGTCCTAATAGCTAGGTGAAACGAAATGGGTTTTGAAAGCAGAAATCGAAAACAAGTAATCAACGCTATGATAGTAGGGACTAAATATCAGAGAGAAATTGGGGCATTGGTTTTCACTACGATGACTACTTTAATCGCACAAGGCAGATGTCGGTTATTTGCATTGTTGATTTTGCACAAGGAATCTAACCATAAGGTACAAGGTGCCCTCTCTTGAGTGTACACCCAGGTGTTCGACTTAGGACGACCTCCTGCTCTCGCGGTGGATCGTTCTAAGATGAACTCGATGAGTTCTATGGCAGAATATAAAATCCTCGAGGGAAGACTAAGCACTCTCGTGTCGAGGTCTTGTAAGTTTTACTAAGGGAATCCACCCTTACGATCCTTCTCTCGATATGAATCGTAACGGCTAACGCATGAAAATACTCGGCCAAGGTAAAATCATGAAATAAACACGTCAAAGTAAAATATGTTCCCAACGTAATCCAAACAATGTAATAAAGATAAAGTTTCCAATTAAATTCGTCAACGGGTTTAAACCAAGCCCCGAAATAGGGTTTACGCTACAATCATCATTGTTATGCTAAAAAATCTCTCTTTTAACATAGGAAGATTACAAGAAAGAGTTTCTAAAGGATAGGAGAGGATAAACCAAAGTAAATCTGCAAGAATCGTGATGCTCCGATGATCCAATCTCCGAAAATCGCCTCGAACTTGTGTTGTCGCCTTGTTCTTCCGCCCGCCACCCTTCATCGCATGATTCCTCAATAATTAGGGCAAGAAAATTAGGGCTTTTTTATCGCATGCGTTCGCCTCTGAAAGAGCTTTCCATAGACACCTTACTTGTCGAATTTGGACTTCAAACAAGTGAGAAATCGAAGGAAAACCGAGTATAGGTCGGGTCCATGCGCGAGCCTGGATCAGAATCACGGGTGAACCCCGCTGGGTTCACTTGGCCGTAATTCATTCTGTGAGTTCAGCTGAAAGAAGCGCGGTGAACCCCACCGGGTTCACCTGGCTATGAACCCCACCGGGTTCACATGGGACTATTTTTGGCCTGAAGGAATTCTGGAGAACCCCACTGGGTTCACCTGGGCGTGATGCTCTCTGTGAGTTTCGCTGGCTGGCGACTGGGATGGTGAACTCCATAGGGTTCACCTGGCTGTGATTCTCAGGCAAACTGCGAATGAGCTCAAATTTGACGGGCGGCTTCGTTTTCACACAAGAAATCGTCCCATGGCCTCAGAATCTTCAAAATATGTTGAAAAAAAAGGTGTTGTTACCTGAAATTTCATAAAAGTGCCAAAAAGTGAAGATTCCGAAGATATGAAGGAAATAAGACTATAATGAGTAAAAAAGTGTTAAAATAAGCCCAGATTTGACATGAAATACAACGGAAAAACACTACCAAAATGTAATGCATCACTAACCAGCCCATATAGTAGGCTCACAAGTACTAGAGCTATCCTATATCCACTCAGGTACATCGACAGGGGATAACTTTTTGAGCACAGATCCGATATATCTCTAGGGACATTATCATGTAAGTACATAATCACAGATGTAGACAAACATTGATAATCTCCAACTTGCACTTAGACCTAGAGGTTGAGTAACCTCAAACCCATATCCCTGGCATGACCATCATGCTTCTGCTGTGCGAAAGCCTTGGTCAGTGGGTCTGCTAGATTGTTCTCTATGTCAACTTTGCTAATCTTGATATCACCTCGGTCAATGATCTCTCTTATCAGGTAAAATCTTCTGAGTATGTGTTTGGACCTTTTATGAGACCTTTAGTTTCTTGGCTTGTGCAATTGCCCCATTGTTGTCACAATAGAGCTCAATGGGATCCACTGCACTTGGAATCACCTGAAGTTCAAAAATGAACTTCCTCATCCAAACAGCTACTTTGGCTACCTCAGAAGCGGCCACATACTCAGCCTCGTTTATAGAATCAGCTATATTGGATTGCTTGAAGCTCTTCTAGCATACAGCGCCTCCATTAATCTTGAACACATAGCCAGCCTGTGATCTGAGGTCGTCAGGGTCAGATTGGAATGACGTATCAGTGTAGCCCTAAACACTATGCTCTTCCTGTTCCCCGTAGACCAAGAACAGATTCTTAGTTATTCTCAAATACTTAAGAATGTTCTTTACAGCCACCCAGTGCTGCAGAACTAGATTGGATTGCTATCGGCTAGTTATGCTCACAGCATAAGCCACATCTAGTCTAGTACACAACATTGCATACATGATCGATCCCATTGCCGAAGCAAAGGGCACTCGACTAATGTCATCCCTCTCAGCCTGTGTGGTGGGACACTGGCTCTTTGAGAGAGTAAGGCCATGTCTCACTGGAAGGTACCCCATCTTGGATTGCTCCAAGTTGAACCTCTCCAGGACCTTATCCATGTAGGTACTCTGACTAAGGGCCGGGAACCTCTTGGATCTATCCCGGTAGATCCTCACGCCCAGGATATAGGCGGCCTCCCCTAAGTCCTTCATCTCAAAGCACTTCCCCAACCATGTCTTCATAGACTGAAGACTAGGGATGTCGTTTCCGATGAGCAGTATGTCATCGACATACAAGACCAAAAAATTCACCAAGCTCCCACTGCATTTTCTATACACACAGGCGCCATCTTTGCTTTTGATAAAGCCATAATCTCTCACAGCCTCATCAAACCGAAGATTCCAACTTTGAGATGCTTGCTTTAATCCATAAATAGATTTCTTTAGCCTTTAGACTTTATTGGCATTTGCATGGTGGATGAAACCATCAGGTTGTGTCATATACACATCCTTTGTCAGGCTCCCGTTAAGGAACGCTGTCTTAACATCCATCTACCATATCTCATAGTCATGATATGCGGCTATAGAAAGCAGTATCCGAATGGATTTGATCATGGTAACTAGCGAGAAGGTTTCATCATAATCCACCCCGTGGGCTTGTTTGAATCCTTTAGCCACTAATTGTTGTATTCCACATGTGCACGGATACTCGAAGTAATAAAGAAATATATCGAACCATAGAGGCCTTATTGTTAAGTACCAAATAATTGTATTCTCACTAGCTAAGCAATCTATTATACTGAAAGTAAATGATAGAAAGAACACGAAATTAGAGAGATAAACTGGGACTAGGGTTTCATCCACCTTAATTTCAATGACTAGATATGAATGAAAAGTTGTCAGTCTAATTTTATCATGATAAAGATATAATTTACTTTATAAAGGGATTATCTCACTTTCGTGCAGACAATCATGCAGGGACCGATCCTCGCTTTCGCACAATATCCATCCCAAGCTGAAAATAAATAAATCATGAATCAAAGAACTCAAGGATCACTTTCGTGTATCCGAATTCTAAGTTGATTATCCCAGTGGAACCTCATGAATCACTTTCGTACATCCGAGTCTCAACATAGGCTCTACTTATGGTTCTCCACGTTCCGATCATCACTTTCGCACAAGATCTTCATGTTTAACAAAATAACTCAATCCTAGATTCAAATTATTAAACATGGCAACTATTCTTCTAAAATCAAAAAATACAGCTAACCTAATTTCTTATGGTGAGTTCCTAATATTCAATTTTAGGGTTCCAAGTACTTAAGCAAATTACCTTTCAGTCCATATTGCGAAAACTCTAAAACATGCATGATAAAATGAAACTTCAGGGAGTTACAGGCAATCGTCACATAAGTAAAATTATCACAACAAAATTGTGCTGACGAAATAAAAGTTATCTATTCATAAGAAATCAAGGGGATTACACCCTTATATCCCAAGGAAAGTTACACTACCATCGAGTTAAAAATATAATAAAAATTTATTAGAAAGTCAGAATTCGATAGAGGGAAAATAGAAAAGTTACTGATTTTATGAGGGTGTAAAAAATTACACAACCCCCTAATTTTTATCTCGGATAAACAGTACTGCTATAGTAAAATTGCGAATCACTATTCATGCCCGAATCTTCTTTCTTCTATCTCTCCCTCGATCGAACTCCTTTCAATCTAAAATTTTTGGTGTATCCTCTCCTCCTACAGGCGAAGCTTCCTTGTGAAAATCGCGGCCTGAGATGGCCTCTACGCCTCTCGGCGAGAGGCTGTGCCCTAGGGACACCCTTTCTGATGTCTCCCTTGATTCTTCACGAAATTGGATGATTCTTGTCCTCAAATCTTCTCCTCAATTTATAGAACAATCCCCTTTTTATGGTTTTTCAATTGGTGCCCTAGATCTCCAGATATTGCAACATAAAAATTAGGCTTTTGGAGGCGGTGGAAGGCTCGTTGAAAATTAAAATTATGGCCATAATTTCGATTAGGGCACTGCCGTATTTTGCTTCTGTATGTTTCTGGGCTGAAATTACGGCCCGTAAAAATAATTACGGTAGTGCCATAATTTCTTCTGTGGATTTCTGGATCAAAATTATGGTTCGTAAAAACCATTACAGCAGTAGTGTATTTCTGGTGAGAAAATTACACTCGTAATTTCTATTACGGCAGGGGTGTATTTTTCAAACGTGCTCTGATTTGCATTAAAATTGACGGGCGACTTTGTCTCGACATCTGAAATTCATTGGTGTGCTCAGATCTTCCAAAATCCATCAAAATATGACATTTTTTGAAAATCATGAAAAACTAGAAAAGAAGTAGATTCCACAATATTTGATAAAAATGGCATGAAAATAAGTAAAGTAGTATAAATATGACCCAAAAAAAGCAATGAAATGACACAAAATATACTATAAATTTTGGTGTCATCACTAATCTACCCTTATAGGTATCTATGTTGCCATCCATGTCAGTCTTCCTGTTGAAGACCTATTTGCACCCTATAGGTTTTACCCCATCAAGCAGCTCAACCAAATCCTAGACTTTGTTAGCTGACATGGAATCCATGTCGGATCACATGGACTTAAGCCATCTCTTAGAGTCCGGTCCACTGACTGCCTCATTATAAGTCCTGGGCTCATCCTCAATGATGAAGATCCCGTCGTGTTGGGTAGGCAGCAATCCATACATCATGTTGGGCTCATCCTCAATTGGTCCAGGTGGCTCAGGTTCCTTCTCTGTGTCTTGTGGTTGCACTTGGACCTCGTCCAGGTCAATTTTCCTCCCACTGACTTCTTTCATGAGAAAATCTTTCTCTAGAAAGACAGCACCCCGAGCAACAAAAACTTTGTTCTCGGTGGGAACATTGAAATAGTATCCTTTAATTTTTTTAGGATACCGAACAAACACACATTTATTAGATCTAGGTTATAGCTTGCTAGAATCCTGACGTTTGACATAAGCCTCATATCCCCAGATCTTGATAAACGAGTGGTTAGGGCATCTCTCACTCCATACCTCATATGGTATCTTGGAGACACTCTTAGATGGAACGTTATTCAGTATAAGAGAAGCTATCTCATGTGCAAAACCCCGTAATGAGGGTGGTAGAGTTATATGACTCATCATCGATTGAACCATGTCCAACAAGGTTCGATTTCTCCTCTTAGACACACCATTCCATTGTGGTGTTCCAGGAGGAGTGAGTTGGGATAGAATCTCACACTCTCTCAAATAGTCAAAGAACTCACCGCTCAAATACTCTCCACCATGATCTGATCAAAGAGTTTTGATGGATCTTCCAAGCTGGTTCTCTACTTTATTTTTGAACTCCTTGAATTTCTCAAATGATTCAGACTTATGTCTCATAAAGCAGACATAACCATATCTACTGAAGTTATCAGTGAATGTAATGAAGTAGTTGTACCCTCCTCTGGCTTGTTTACTGAATGGCCCACACACATCACTATGTATAAGATCCAATAAACGTCATGCCCTCTCACCGATCTTGGTGAAGGGCGATTTTGACATCTTCCCTAATAAATAAGGCTCATAAGTATCAAATTCCTCCGAGGAACATGAATCTAACAACCCATTCACATAGAGTTGTTGGATGCGATTCTTGTTTATATGGGCTAATCAACAATGCCAAAGGAAAACACCAACTGAACCACTTAGTTTGATCTTTTTGTTATTTATGTTACAAATAGAACTATCTCTATCCAAGACATATAACACATTGCACAAAGTACCCTTCCCATAAAACATATTTGCAAATGAGAAAGAACAAGAGTTTTCCTCTATTTCAAACTTAAATCCTTTCTTTGCTTAGCAATAAATGGGTATAATATTTTTGGCAAGAGAAGGTACATAATAGCAATGATCTAGTTCTAGTTGAAGTCTAGAAGGCAGGGAGAGAGTCAAAACTCCTACAGCAACAACAGCAACCTATGCCCCATTTCCAACCCATTGGTCAATCTCTCTAGGCCGCACCGATATACTTTTCTTGAGCCCCTGCATATTTGTACAAATATGACCTCCACATGCGGTATCCAATAGCCATGATATAGAAGTAGAATGGTTGTTTTCAATAACATAAATACCTATGCTAGAAGCTAAGGCCAAGCCTTTTTTCTCCTCATTCTGAAGTTGCTTGCAGTCCCTCCTCCAGTGACCCTGCTAGCCACAGTGGAAGCACCTATGTTCCTTTGACTTATTCGCCTTTTTCTTCAGTGCCTTGGTGGGACCTTTGGCACTACCCTTAGCAAGTGCCTTACCCTTCTTCTTCATCTTCTTGGTCGTAGGGACCAAAAGAACAGAATTGGGTTTGGTCTTACCCATCTCAAGCTTGGTTGTTTGGAGCATATTTAGTAGTTCATCCCTTGTGCAATCAATCTAGTTCATGTTAAAGTTTATGATAAATGGACTGAAGCTAGGGGGCAGGGACTGTAGAATAAGATCCACAATTAGCTCATTATCTATGGTGTGTCCCAGTCTCTTGAGATGATCCACATTCCCAATCAGATTGAGAACCTGAGGTCTCACTGGTGCACCCTTAGATAACTTGCACCGAAATACTGCTTTGACAGTGTCATATCTCTCAGTTCTAGCCTGAGCCTCGAACATCTATTTCAGCTGAGTGATCATCTGAAAAGCGTTCTGCTCCTCATATTGCACCTGAAGTTCAGGTGCCATCGTGGCTAGCATGAGACATGCAACCTCCAAAGAGTCATCCTGATGCTTTCTAAAAGCATCCTTGTCTGCCGTCCGGGTATTAGGAGCAGGAGCCGCAGGAAGAGGCTATTCAAGGACATATAGCTTCTTTTCGAGTTGAGGGCTATCCTCAAGTTCCGAAGCCAGTCCATAAAGTTGGATCCAACCAACTTATCCTTATCGAGAAGGGATCACAGCGTTAATCTGCTAGTGTTCGTTGCCATTGTTCTACAACCACCAAGAAATAGTCGATCAGTACTACTTCAAATCATTCAAGCTAGTGTTCGTAGTCAATCGGGAAATTCAGGATTTCCTAGTGAGATGGGATCCTTATTCCACATAGGGCTTTGCGTCCCATGAGGGTGGGATGAGATGGACAAAGTGACCCATGCTTCTTAATGTGGGCACGTCGGCCGATTGCGCTTGGCAACTCCCCTTATCGAGACAGTCTAGGCATTTCATGTCCAGCGAGGGCTAGATACAGCATGAAACCCTAAACTCTCAATGATGCCTCTAGAGTTTCTTCATGTGCCCAGCACATATGAAAATATTGTCAAGTCCATTCCTTACAGTTATGCCCATTGCCAACGAGTTTCCTTGCCAAGGCACGTCCAGGGTAAAACCGGACTAGGGAAACCATTGCCACCACACACTTTATAAAGATAAGTGGGTGTGTCCCACGAGGGTGGGATACAATTCACAACACCACTGATCGGTAGCTTGGTGAGGGCTACGCGTTAGAAGGCTACTAGACTTGATTTTTTGATTGAGGGTCTTTGAGGTCTCACCATTTCAGTTTTATCTTATGTCTAATATTACAGGCATGAAATCCTATAGTGATAACATACTAATAAAACATCACAGTCATGCTTTAGCTTTCATAAAGAAAGCAATAAATGGATTATGTGGTTGTAGCCCATTCAAGACATTGAGCCAACTCATGCCAAAAAGAGGTTCAACTCTTGACCTTGGACTCAAGCCCCTAAGACTAGACCTAGCCTAGCCGACCTCTGGCTTGATCTTCAAGGTTGGCTCCAAGGTCCCCCTTTCCATGGTTTAGCTCTCAAACCCTATAGGTACTTTTAGCAAAACCCTAGAAGCATTCATGGGTCCGGCCAATGCCATGGATCTTCCTCCAAGGAAGATGCGCCACTGTGCAAGCCACGAGAGGGATAGCTCACAAGCATAAGGCTCGGCCTAACCCTTACTTGCGCCCCCATGCAAGGTGCGCAAGCTTCATGCATGCGCCATGCTCCAAGTATATTTGCCACCGTAATCTTCATCTTAATTAAAAGCAAAAAGAAAACTGGCACGCGGGCCTCACAAGGATACATCACAGGCATGCTGATGGGCTTGACATATGACCGCAACATCATACACAAACAAGGTATTTACACATGCAATTCTACATGCCCATGAAAAACTCAAAATCTGAAATTTTAGTTTCTCATAAAATAAGTCTACTTTCCTCATCTTCTTATCACAAATCTTTTGGTTATTTGCGATTAATTTTTCATGATGATTTCATAGATCCTATCGGCTGGCAATTTTGTCAGATCAAGAGACCCGACCAGTCCAAAGACACAATGGCCGTCCTACTTGACCAAATTACGTGCGCCTTTGATCTTAAATCAGTCAAGAAAAATAACCTAAAATTCCAAAAGAGATTGAAAAGATGATAGGAACAAGAAACTATAAATTTTCCTACTTAGAAAAATCATGCGCCATGTGATCATGCAATTTGCAAAAATTGAAACATGGCATGTGAGCATGGAAAAGCATGAAAGCCCTGTGAAGATCGTCTGATACCATTGTTGGGAAACCCCAGGGATATTTTATAATTTTCATAGAGAATAAAATACATGCACAGTAGAATAATATTCCCGAAACAGGCCGGTCCCAAAAGCCCTGTGAAGATCGTCTTGCGAAGGGTTAGACACGATGAGATAGTAAGTACCTTAGGAGCAAGATGATGTCGATGTCGAGGTAGGCTCCCAAGCGTGCACCCTCTACAGTCTCACATACACGGAAGCCTCAAGCTCTCTTCTTCCACGCCCGATGCTAGCCTCGGGAAGAAGATCCAAGGCTTAGCTATTTCCTATACCACTTGCGCCACCTTCAAGGGAAGAAGCGCCAAGCGGAAGGAGGGAGAAGGAGATGGTGCTACTAACCTCTAAGTCTCCTTGCACCAAGAAGAGATGGAGAAGAAGAAGATGACTTGCGGCCAATTAATGGAAGACTTACGCTCACTTAGTTCTTGCCCTCTATTATGCTCACGCCAATTGAATTGCACACAAGAGCTCACGCTTGCATCTAATATATAGATGCAAATGCGTGGCAAGGCAAGAGGGATATGGGGCGCAACTCATGAAGATGGGCGGCTAGGGTAAAGGGGAGGGAGTAATTAGGGTTTGGGTTATAGCAAGTCTCCAAGACTTTTCCATAAACCCACTCCTATCATCCATATGTGCCAAGGACCTTCCTAAGAAGTCCTCCAAGCCATATCAGCCCCAGGACTTGCCATAGAGGCAAGCATACCATCAAAGTATGAAGGGCTAGGCGCCTTTTACTTCCTAATGAAGCCTTAGGCGCCAACTCCTCCCCATTATGCACTTAGGCACCAATGGATGGAGTTTTCTCCCCATTATACCCTTTTGGCCATTGTCCCTTCATGACAACTTGTTATTGGGCCTCATTGGGTAATGAGCTAGCCCAAACTTCATTGCATGGGTTGATTAAGCGATTGGATCCAATCCAATGCAACCCTAATGTAAATGTGACCAACCATGGTCAATTTCAGGTCAACCTACCAAAAATGAAGTTTGGCTCCAATAACTCTCTTCCATCTCATCAGGCCCATTGGTGCTGACAAAATCTCCCAAATAGATTTGAGTTATCCAATAACTGAATCATAGGGCTTCCCGATCATTACGAGAACTCGAGTATCAAGGTGTGCAACGTTGTAGGTTCCTCTGACGTTGGCAGTGCTGACCTATGGTCACCACAAGTAGTGAGTGGCACTTTGCAGTGCACCGCTGCTACCCAAGTCATCAAATGGATATCGACATCGACATCCCCATCATCACAACTAGGTAGAGATACATTATAGTCTATTTGCCAAACTGATATCCGATTGGACAAGTGTATCTTCACTTGTTTTTACCCAATCACATGGTCACGACTAAATCAGGTTGTCACCTGGATATGGGCATAGACTTTCAGTCATAGAACCATAGAGGAGCTCCATGGATATCAAGCTTCCCTCAGGAAGGGGCAAATCCTCTGTCTGTCCATTGACCGTCTCATATGGGTTGTGACATGCTCAATAACAACCATTATTACCTCCCAACAATGGCGAGGTGTTAGGTTGTATCAAAGCATATCCCTAACCACATAGAATGGTCAATGACCTCAAGTCAAGGTATCAATGCATCTCCTGTCACTTGTGAGGATAACTCATGACACCAAGTTATAGCCTCACAACGGGGCAGGCTAGTATAACCACCATTGATATACCCATATGTCTGCGTTATCACCTCGTGCCTAACCAGCCCATATACTAGTCTCACAAGTACCAGAGCTATCCCATATCCACTCAGGTACATCGACTAGGGACAACCGTTTGAGCACACATCCGATCTGTCTCCAGGGACATTATCGTGTAAATACATAATCGCAGATGTAGACAAACATTGATAATGACAATGCCAGAATGATATATATATATATATCTGTGTCAGGTAGTACAAAAGATAGACCAATACTAGGTCTTAGGGCATAATGATTACGACACTGCCATAATGATTTTTATGGTGCTGTAATTGCAGGCCGCTTCCATACAGAGACTTCTAAAACAATTCGTAACATTCTTCACAGTACCATAATTTTTGGCCCAGTTGCCCGATTCTTCCGCTGGACACTTAAAAAGATGATTTCTTGAGATTTATGACACCAATTGAACATCTAAAAAAAGGGGAACGATCAGGATTAGCAAGGCGAGATTTTCAAAGCAAAAGGAACATTTTTTATTAACTCAACGGGGAGATTTTCAAAGAATCGCCACCACCCTAGGGTTCATCGCCGTTTAGCGTACAGACCACCTCCAGCCACAAAATTTGAAAGGAAGCTTCGCCTGACGAAGGAGAAGACACCACAAAAGTTTCAGAGAGAAAAGAGATTGATTGAGGGAGAAATCAACAAAAGCGTGGGCGCCGTCACTGTTCATCGTGTCCAAGAGCAAATTATGGGCTGTAATTTTCATTACAACCCTGTTTTGTAACTTTTACTCCTCTCTTTCAATTTCCAACCACTCTAAATAATGTTTTGCTACAATTCTTCAATCATGCTAGCTTAAAATTTCATTTGGGACAAAGGGTGTAATCCCTTTATTATCTTAATGACTAGATAATCTTTATTTCATTAAGATATTTTTGGTATGGTAATTTTACATAAGAGATTAGTGACTTTAATCTTTTCTAGTTTCAATCATTAATATGAGTTAGAGTTTTGTGATATGGACTGAAAAGTGATTTGCAAAACTTGGAAGCCTAAAATTGTGATTTAGGAACTTATCGTAACAAATTAGGTTTGTTCTTATTTCTTGATTTTTGTTGTTTAATTCTTGTTAATGTTTTGATCTGGGAAATATTATTGAGTTAGACATGAAAATATGCTAAAGATAGATATTGGAATGTTTGAAAACCTTAAGTGAAACATGTAAAACTAAGGTATGAGAATACTTAATTTTGTTTGAGATATTGACATTGAGATGGAATGCACGAGAGTGATTCTTAATCTCTCTGTTAAAGTTTACTTATATCAAACATTGAATAAATCCTGCACGAGAGTGAGGGTTGTTCTTTGTAAATTGACTGCGTGAGAGTGAGTTAATTTATGTATTAAGTACGCTACATCTTTACCACAACAAAAATAGATTGATGAGCATTTAATTATATCTAGTCATAGATATTAAGGTGGATGAACCCCTAGTCCCAGTTCGTTCTCTCTGATTTTCTGTATACTGTTTGGTCGATTACTTATTTCATACTCGATTTGTTTAGTGAGTGAGAAATCAATTCGTCGGTACTTAACAACAAGGTCTCTGTGGTTTGATATCTTAATTATTACTTCGAGTATCCATGCACTTGCAGACACAACAAGTTTTTGGCGCCATTGCTGGTGACCTTGGTTTTGTTAATATTGTTATAATTGATAGTATTGCTAGACTAAGCTTGTTTTTATTATTTTATGTGATATATTCTGATTTTCTCCTATTTTCTACAAATTCTGAGCTTATTTGATCTTCTACTTGTTTATGTGCAAGATTCTTAGGTCAGGACCATTAGACCAGCCTTCCTGTCAATGATTCAGCAGGATCAATTTGGAGGATCTCCGCTTGAAGATCCTAATCAAAATTTATCTCTTTTTTTTGGAATTATGTGATACTATGAAAATTAATGGTGTATCTGATGATGCTCTTAAACTGAGATTGTTTCCTTTTTCCCGTAGGGACCGAGCAAAAGCATGGCTACATTCTCACCTAACTGGAACATTCACCACTTGGGAACAATTGTCAAAGGCTTTCTTGATGAAGTACTTTCCACCCAGTAAGATGATTCAGTTGAGAATTCAGATCACGGGATTTGCACAGAGGGATGGTCAATCACTTAGTGAGGCATGAGATCATTTCAATGAGTTACAACGGAAGTGCCCTCACCATGGATTAGAAGATTGAGTTTTAATTCAAACTTTTTATAATGGTTTACTTTATAGTACCTGTCTAACTGTTGATGGTGTTGCAGGAGAAGCGATGATGAAGAAAATAGTGTAGATGCCTACACACTGATTGAAGAGATGGCTTTAAATCACAACCAATGTGTTGGGAAACCCCGGGGATATTTTACAATTTTCATAGATAGAAATTACACAAATACATTGCACAACGGAAGCAATATCCCCGAAACGAGCCAGTCCCAAAAACCCAGTGAAGATCGCATGCGAGAGAGTCGACGCGATGAGATAAAATATACCTTACAGCAAGATTAGACCGATGTCGAGGTAGGCATCCATGCATGTGCCTCTGTAGTCTCACACACACAGATGCCTCGAGTCCTCTTCTTCCACGCCCAATGCTAGCCCAGGGAAGAAGATCCAAGCCTTGTATCACCTTCTTCAAGTTGCACCACCCTCTAAGAGTATGCGCCGAGGATGAAGAAGGATGGGAAGAGGAAAGCCGCCACGCTCTCAAGCCCTTCTTGCGCCAAGAGAAGAAGGAGAGGAAGAAGAAAACTTGCGGCTAGGGTTTGATGGAAGATGCGTCTCTTTCCCTTGCTCTCGCCAATCTATGTGTTCTCACGCCTCCAAGGAGTAGAATACAATAGAGGGGGCATCTAGGGCCTCTTATATAGAGCAAGGGGCGGCTAAGGTTAGGGCTATACGCTTAATGAAGCAACTTTGGCCATCCTAACCCCATTATAGCCCTTAGGCGCCAATGGGGTTAGATCTCTCCCCATTATACCCCTTAGGTGCCAATGAGGTTGTTATTGGGCCTCATTGGGTAATGAGCAAGCCTAAACCTCATTGAATGGGTTGATTAAGCAATTGGATCCAATCCAATGCAACTCAAATCCAAATGTGACCTAACCATGGTCAAATTCAGGTCAACCTGCCAAAAAGGAAGTTTGGCCCTAATAACATTCTTCCATCTCATCAGGCCTATCAGCGCTGATGAAATCTCCCAAATAGATCTGAGTCATCCAATAACTCGATCATAAGGCTTCCCGACCAATACGAGAACTCGAGTATCAAGGTGTGCGACCCTGTAGGTTCCTCTGACGTTGGCAGTGCTAACCTAAGGTCACCACAAGCAGTGAGTGGCACCTAGTAGTGCATCGCTGCTACCGAAGTCATCGGAATGGATATCGACATTGACATCCCCATCATCGCAATCAGGTACAGATGCATTACAGTCTCTTTACCGAACTGATATCCGATTAGACAAGTGTGTCACCACTTGTTTTTATCCAATCTCATGGTTATGACTAAATCAGGTCTCACCTGGGTATGACCATACACTTTCAGTCATAGAACCATAGAGGAGCTCCATGGATATCATGCTTCCCTTAGGAAGGGGCAAATTCTATGTCTGTCTATTGACCTTCTCCTATGGGTCGTGACATGCTCACTGACAACCGTTATTACCCCCTAACTACGGTGAGGTGTTAGGTTCTATCAAAGCATGTCCCTAACCATATAGAATGGCTAATGACCTCAAGTCAAGGGATCAATGCATCTCCTATCACTTGTGAGGATAACTCGTGACACCAAGTCATTGCCTCACAGCGGGTTGGTCCAGTATAGCCACCACTGATATACCCATATGTCTGCGTTAGCACCTCGTGCCTAACCAGCCTATATACCAGTCTCAGAAGTACTAGAGTTGTCTCATATCCACACTGGTACATCGACTGGGGACTACCATTTGAGCACAGATCCAATCTATCTCCAGGGACATTACCATGTAAGTACACAGTCGCAGATATAGAAAAACATTGATAATAACAATGCCAGAATAATATATAAAATATCAATGTCAAGTAGTACAAAAATGGACCATAACTAGGTCCTAGGGCATATACATTAACAATCTCCCACTTGCACTAAGACCTAGAGGTTGAAGAATCTCAACCCCATATCTCTAGCGTGACAGTCATGCTTCTGCTGTGCCAAAGCCTTGGTCAATGGGTTTGCCAGATTGTTCTCTATGTCAACTTTGCTAATATTGACATCACCTCTGTCTATAATCTCTCTGATCAGGTGAAATCTTCTGAGTATATGTTTAGATCTTTGATAAGACCGTGGTTCTTTGGCTTGTGCAATTGCTCCATTGTTATCACGGTAGATTTCAATGGGATCCACTACACTGGGAACCACCTAAAGTTCATAAATGAACTTCCTTATCCAAACAGCTTCTTTGGCTGCCTCAGAAGCGGCCACATACTCAGCTTTGGCTGTAGAATCAGCAATAGTGGATTGCTTGAAGCTCTTCTAGAAAATAGCACCTCCATTCATCTTAAACACATAGTCAGCCTGCGATCTAAAGTCGTCAGGGTCAGACTAGAAAGACGCATCAGTGTAGCCCTACATACTGAGCTCTTCCTGTCCCCCATAGACTAGGAACAAATCCTTAGTTCTTCTTAGATACTTCAGGATGTTCTTTACAGCCACTCAGTGCTGTAAACCAGGATTGGTATCAGCTGGTTATGCTCACAGCATATGCCACATCTGGTCTAGTACACAACATTGCATATATGATCTATCCGACTACCGAAGCATAAGACACTCGACTCATGTCATCCCTCTCAGCCTGTGTGGTGCGACACTGGCTCTTTGAGAGAGTAAGGCCATGTCTCACTCGAAGGTACTCTTTCTTGGATTGCTCCAAGTTGAACCTCTCTAGGACCTTATCAATGTAGGTACTCTGACTAAGGGCTAGGAGCCTCTTGGATCAATCCCGGTAGATCCTCATGCCTAGGATATAGGCAGCCTCTCCTAAGTCCTTCATCTCGAAACACTTCCCTAACTATGTCTTCACAGCTTGAAGACTAGGGATGTCGTTCCCGATGAGCAGTATGTCATTGACATACAAGACCAGAAAAGTCACCAAGCTCCCACTGAATTTTCTGTATACGCAGGCGTCATCTTCGCTTTTGATAAAGGCATAATCTCTCATAGCTTCATTGAATCGAAGATTCCAACTTTGAGATGCTCGCTTTAATCCATAAATGGATCTCTTTAGCCTGCAGACTTTACTGGCTTCTGCAGGATGGATGAAGCCATCAGATTGTGTCATATACACATCCTCAGTCAGTTTCCCATTAAGGAACGCTGTCTTTACATCCATCTACCATATCACATAGTCATGATATGCAGCTATAGCAAGCAGAATCCTAATGGATTTGAATATAGCAACTGGCGAAAAGGTTTCATCATAGTCCACCCCATGGACTTGTTTGAATCCCTTAGCCACTAGTCTACCTTTATAGGTAACCACGTTGCCATCCATGTCTGTCTTCCTCTTGAAGACCCATTTACACCCTATGGGTTTTACCCCATTAGGTAACTCAATCAAATCCCAGACTTGGTTAGCTGACATGGAATCCATTTCGGATCTCATGGCGTCAAGGCATCTCTCGAAGTCCGGTCCACTAACCGCCTCTTCATAGGTCCCAGGTTCATCTTCAATGATGAAGATCCCGTCGTGTTGAATCGGCAGCGACCCATACCTCTCAGGTACACAGTGAATACTCTGTGACCTACGCGGGCCTGTGTCTGAGCCTCAAGTTGCCTAACAACCGGTGCAGGTGGCTCAGGTTCCATCTTTGTGTCTTGTGGTTGCACTTGGACCTTGTCCAAGTCAAACTTCCTCCCATTAACTTCTTTCATGAGAAACTCTTTCTCTAGAAAGACAGCATTTCGAGCAACAAATACTTTGTTCTCAGTGGGATTATAGAAGTAGTAACCCTTAGCTTCCTTAGGGTACCCCACAAATATACATTTATCAGATCTAGGTTCTAGCTTGCTAGAATCATGACGCTTGACATAAGCCTGGCATCCCTAGATTTTGATAAAAGAAAAATTAGGGCGTCTCCCACTCCATACCTCATATGGTATTTTGGAGACACTTTTAGATGGAACGTTATTTAGTATTAGAGAAGCTGTGTTAAGCGCATGTCCCCAGAATGAGGGAGGTAGAGTTGCATGACTCATCATACATCGAACCATGTCCAACAATGTTCGATTTCCCCTTTCAGACACACCATTCCATTGGGGTTTTCCAGGAGGAGTGAGTTGGGACAGAATCCCACACACTTTTAGATAGTCAAGGAACTCACCGCTTAGGTACTCTCCACCACGATCTGATCGAGGAGCCTTAATGGATCTACCAAGTTGGTTTTCTACTTCATTCTTGAACTCCTTGAATTTATCAAAGGATTCAGATTTATGTCTCATCAAGTAGACATAACCATACCTACTGAAATCATCAGTAAAGGTAATGAAGTAGCTGTGTCATCCTCTGGCTTGTTTATTGAATGACCCACACACATCACTATGTATGAGATCCAACAAACCTCCTACCCTCTCACTAATTTTGGTGAAGGGCGCCTTTGTCATTTTCCCTAATAAACAAGGCTCACATGTATTAAATTCCTCCAAGGAACTTGAATCTAACAACCCATTTGCATGGAGTTGTTGAAGACGATTCTTGTTTATATGGGCTAAGCGACAATGCCATAGGAAAGCACCAACTGAACCACTCAGTTTGGTCCTTTTATTATTTATGTTACAAATAGAGTTATCCATGTCTAATACATCTAGACCATTGCACAAAGTACCATATCCATAGAACATATTTGCAAATGAAAAAGAGCAAGAGTTCTTATTTATTTCAAACTTAAATCTCTTCTTTGCCAAGCAAAGAATGGATACAATGTTCTTAGTAAACGAAGGTACATAATAGCAATTATCTAACTCTAACTGAAGTCCAGATGGCAGGGAGAGAGTCAAAATTCCTACAGCAACAGCAGCAACCTGTGCCCCGTTTCCAACCCGTAGGTCAATCTCTCCAGGCCGGACCAATCTACTTTTCTTGAGCCCCTGCATATTTGTACAAATATGAGCTCCACATGCGGTATCCAATACACATGACATGTAAGTAGAAAGGTTGACTTCTGTAATATAAATACCTGAGCTTGAAGACAAAGCCTTGCCTCTCTTCTTCTCACTCTGAAGTCGCACCATGTCCTTCAACATGTGAGGTGGCCCACCACATGAATAGCACTTATTGTTCCTGATCCATTCCATCTTTAATTTCTGTTCCTCGGTCAAGCCTTTTGGCTCAACACACTGAATGTCAACTTTAGGATGATTGAGCCTAACCAATTCATTAAAGAGCTGTCTTAGATTAGTAATACTCTCAAAGGCACTCTTTAATTCATATTGCCATTGAATCTTAGGCGACATGTTGGTTAGCATCAATTGTGCAACCTCCAAAGTGTCAGCCTGATGCTTATCATAAACATCCTTCTCAGCTGCTAGGGCCGAGCACAGAAGTGGGTCAGGAATTGGCTACTCAAGGACATAGAGCTTCCTCTCGAGCTTGAGCACAATTCTCAAGTTCATATACCAATCCATCAAGTTGGATCCAACCAACTTGTCCTTCTCAAGGATAGATCGCAGTGACCAACCACTATTGTTCGTTGCCATTGTTCTACAGCAATCAAGAAACAACATATTAGTACTACTTCAAATCATTTTAACTGGACTTGTTTTAAATGATTATGGCTCCCACTATTTTAATAGAATTGACAACCCACAATGTCAATCGGGAAGTTTAAGACTTCCTAGTGAGGTGGGATCCTTATTCCACATGAGGCTTCGCATCCCACGAGGATGAGATGAGATGCACAAAGTGACCCATGCTTCCTAAGGTGGGCAAGCCAGCCGATTGCTCCAAGAAATTCCCCTTATTAAGATAGTCTAGGCATTTCATGTCTAGCGAGGGCTGGATACAACATGAAACCCTAACCTTTCAACGATGCCTCTAGTTTCATCATGTGCACAGCACATATAGAATTCTAGTCAAGTCCATTCCTAACCGTTATGCCCAGGGCCAACGAGTTTCCTTGCGAAGGCACGTCCAGGCTAAAACTGGACTGGGGAAACCATTGCCACCACGCACTTTCTAAAGATAAGTGGGTGTGTCCCACGAGGGTGGGAAACAGTTCACAACACCAATGATCGATAGCTTAGTGAGGGTTACACGTTAGAAGGCTGCTATACTTGATATTTGTTTGTGAGGGTTTTTGAGGTCTCATTAGTTTTATCTTATGTCTAGCATTACAGGCATGCTTTAGCGGATATGTATGAAAACTGCAAAAAAATGATGTGATCATAGCCTCTTCAAGACATTGAACTAACCCATGCCAGACGGAGGTTCAACTCTTGACCTAGGATTCAAGCCCCAAAGACAAGACCTAACCTAGCTGACCTCTAACTTGAGCTTCAAGGTTAGCTCCAAGGTCCTTCTCACCATGGTTTAGCTCTCAAACCCTAGAGGTGTCTCTCATGGGTTCGGCCAATGCCATGGGTCTTTCTCCATAGATGATGCGCCACCATGCAAGGAGCCAAGATAGCTAGCTCTCAAACCCTAGGGTTTGACCATGCCATCTTGCACTTCTATGCATGTGCCATCAAGCAATAGTGCTCCAAGCGCCAATGCTTCAAGTGATGTGCGTCACCCTAATCTTCTTCTTATTTAAAATAAAAGAAAAGTTGCATGCAGACCTCACAAGAGTACATCACAGGCATGCGAAAGGGGCTTGACTCATGATCACAACATTATGCACAAGCAAGGTATCTACACATGCAGTTCTACATGCTCATGAAAAACTTAAAATCTGAAATTTTAATTTTTCATAAAACTAGTCTCTTTTCCACATCTTCTTTTCACAAATCTCTTGGTTATTCGCAATTAATTTTCATGATGATTTCAAAGATCCTCTCGGCTAGTAATTTTGTCAGATCAAGAGACCCGGCCAGTCCAAAGACACAATGCCCATCCTACTTGACAAAACCAAGTTTGCCTTTGATCCATAAATCATACAAGAAAAATAACCCAAAAATCCAAAAGAGATTGATAAGATGATAGAAACAAGAAACCCTAATTTTTCCTACTTTAGAAAAATCATTTGCCATGTGATCATGCAATTTGCGAAAATTGAGATATGGCATGTGAGCATGGAAAAGCATGACAATACATCGTTCCAGTCTCGCAAGTCCCCCTGATACCACAGTTTGGAAACACCGGGGATATTTTACAATAGAATACAATAGAGGGGGCGTATAGGGCCTCTTATATAGAGCAAGGGGCGGCTAAGGTTTGGGCTAGGCGCTTAATGAAGCAACTTTGGCCATCCTAATCCCATTATACCCCTTAGGCACCAATGGGGTAGGATCTCTCCCCATTATAACCCTTAGGCGCCAATGGGGTTATTATTGGGCCTCATTGGGTAATGAGCAAGCCCAAACCTCATTGAATGAGTTGATTAAGCAATTGGATCCAATCCAATGCAACCCAAATCCAAATGTGACCTAACCATGGTCAAATTCGGGTCAACCTGCCAAAAATGAAGTTTGGTTCCAATAACATTCTTCCATCTCATCAGGCCTATCGGCGCTGATGAAATCTCCCAAATAGATCCGAGTCATCCAATAAGGCTTCCCGATCAATATGAGAACTCGAACATCAAGGTGTGCGACCCTGTAGGTTCCTCTGACATTGGCAGTGCTGACCTAAGGTCACCACAAGCAGTGAGTGGCACCTAGCAGTGCCTCGCTGCTACCCAAGTCATCGAAATGGACATCGACATCGACATCCCCATCATCGCAATCAGGTACGGATGCATTACAGTCTCCTTGCCGAACTGATATCCGATTGGACAAGTGTGTCACCACTTGTTTTTATCCAATCTCATGGTTATGACTAAATCAGGTCTCACCTGGGTATGGCCATACACTTTCAGTCATAGAACCATAGAGGAGCTCCATGAATATCATGCTTCCCTTAGGAAGGGGCAAATCCTATGTTTGTCTATTGACCTTCTCCTATGGGTCGTGACATGCTCAATGACAACTGTTATTACCCCCAAACTACGGCGAGGTGTTAGGTTGTATCAAAGCATGTTCGTAACCATATAGAATAGCCAATGACCTCATGTCAAGGGATCAATGCATCTCCTATCACTTGTGAGGATAACTCGTGACACCAAGTCATTACCTCACAGTGGGTCGGTCCAGTATATCCACCACTGATATACCTATATGTTTGCGTTATCACCTTGTGCCTAACCAGCCCATATACCAGTCTCACAAGTACCAGAGTTGTCTCATATCCACTTTGGTACATCGACTGGGAAGTACCATTTGAGCACATATCCAATCTATCTCCAGGGACATTACCATGTAAGTACACAGTCGCAGATGTAGACAAACATTGATAATGACAATGCCAAAATAATATATAAAATATCAATGTCAAGTAGTACAATAATGGACCATAACTAGCTCCTAGGGCATATACACCAACACAATGGACTACTGAGAAGGGAATGCTGTATCATCCTCCACATGAAAAGAATGAAGGTGATGGTTGGCGTTCTCTAGCAAAAAAGGTAGATTATTCATGTAATCGATTTGATTCTTTTCAGATGCAAACTGCTGTAGTTTATTCTGTTACTTGTGAAGTATGTGGGAATCATGGGCACTATGCTGAAGAATGTAAGATTATTGTTGATCAGGGTGGTGAGCAAGTTAATGCAGTAGGGGCTTACAATCAAAGTAGAAATAATGACCCTTACTCTAATACATACAACCCTAGTTGGAGGAACCATCCTAACTTATCTTGGAAAAGTAACAATCATGCTGGTGGACAGAATGAAAATAGAGGGTACCAGCAGAGACAACAGAATCAGAGTCAACCCCAAAAATCTTGCTTAGAAGACATGTTTGAAAAATTCATGGTTGCCCAGATGAGACAAAATGCAGAAGTTATAGAGAGTCTTAAGCAAATTAACTCTAGGTTGGATGGTGTTGTTGCACATATTAAGATTTTAGAGACACAAATAGCACAACAAGCTAGTACTTCCTATAGACCCCTAGGGAAATTACCTGCCAAACCTGAACCTAGCCCTAGGGAACATTGGAATGCTATCACAACTTGGAGTGGAAAATAGTTAGAGGATCCAAGGGGATCACTAGATTATGATGAGGTACAACCTAATATTGAACCTAGCAGTGAACTAGTTTTGGAATCACAACCTGCACATGAGCAGTCCCATCCTAGCTCACCACCTTCTAAGGAGGATGAGCCTTCACAGAATGGTGATTTGCCTTGTAAAGTTGATATTCCCAAACCTAGTTCACCATCACCATATAGGCCACCTATACCTTTTCCCCAAAGGATTGTGCAAGCCAAGTCAAATGCCTTTATATGCTAAATTTTTGAAAGAGATTTTATCCAATAAAAGAAAAATAGAGGACGATGGTACTGTGGCACTAACTGGGGAATGCAGTGCTATTATTCAAAACAAGTTGCCACCGAAATTAAAAGATCCAGGTAGTTTCTCTATTCCTTGTTTGATTGGGAGTGTAGCTTTTGACCGAGCCTTATGTGATTTGGGAGCTAGTGTGAGTCTAATGCCTTTGTTTGTGTGAAGGAAACTAGATATGGGAGCTCCTAAACCAACTTCAATATCTTTGCAGCTTGCCGATCGCTCAGTGAAGTATCCTGTAGGTATTCTTGAGGATGTTCCGATCTAAGTTGGTAAGTATTTTATACCTACTGGTTTTGTAGTTCTGGAGATGGAGGACGATGCAAAAATTCCTATTATTATTGGTAGACTGTTCTTAGCCACTGCTGGAGCAAATATTGATGTAAAGAATGGTAAACTCACTCTAAATATTGGTGATAATAAAATTGAGTTTGATTTGAATGATTCCATGAAGAAACTATCATATACTAGTTCATGCTATAGCGTTCATGCTATAGATGATGTAGTTTATGATCTTGGTTCTTTATTTGATGATCCTTCTAATTTTGATACGGATTCTTGTGATAATTCTTATGTTGAAATTGATGATTCCAATTCTGATTCTAAATCTAGCGCTGAAACTCATGATATGTTGGACTACACTATATTTGATAATGAAGAAGAGAAAATTCCAAAAGTAGAACTTAATGTTTTACCTAATAATCTTCGCTATGAATTTCTTGGCCCTAACTCTACTTACCCTGTTATTGTTGATGCTCAATTAGATGAAAGGGAAACTGATTTGCTCTTGAAGGAGTTGAGGTTCAAAGAAAGTTAATTGGGTATACCATTGATGATTTAAAGGGAATTAACCCTTCTTTTTATATGCACAAGATTCATATGGAGGATGAGCACAAACCACATGTATATTTCCAAAGGAGACTCAACCCATCTATGAAGGAAGTTGTAAAGAAGGAAGTTTTGAAATTGCTTGATGCAAGTATTATCTATCCTATCTTTGATAGCAAATGGGTAAGTCCTATACATTGTGTTCCTAAAAAGGGAGGTGTCACAGTTATGAAGACCAAAGATAATGTGTTGATACCTGTTAGAACAGTAACTAGTTAGCGCATGTGCACAAATTATAGTAAATTAAATGCAGCCACTAGGAAAGATCACTTTCCCTTACCTTTTATTGATCATGTTAGTGTATATGCCCTAGGACCTAGTTTTGGTCCATCTTTGTACTACTTAACTCGGATATTTATATATCTTTCTGGCATTGTCATTATCCATGTTTGTCTACATTTGCGACTGTGTACTAACATGGTAATGTCCTTGGAGACAGATTGGATCTGTGCTCAAAGGGTAGTCCCCAGTCGATGTACTAGAGTGGATATGGGACAACTCTGGTACTTGTGAGACTGGTATATGGGCTGGTTGGCACAAGGTGCTAACGCAGACATATGGGTATATTAGTGGTGGATATACTGGATACACCCGCTGTGAGGCAATGACTTGGTGTCATGAGTTATCCTCACAAGTGATAGGAGATACTTTGATCCCTTGACTTGAGGTCATTGGTCTTTCTATATGGTTAGGGACATGCTTTGATACAACCTAACGTCTCGCCATAGTTGGGAGTTAATAACGGTTGTCATTGAGCATATCACGACCCATACGAGAAGGTCAATAGACAGACAAAGGATTTGCCCCTTCCTAAGGGAAGCTTGATATCCATGGAGCTTGATGCAGGAGCATTTTCACAAAATATTTGACTTAATTTTGACTTTGTCAAATTTTGCATAATTATTGTAAACCTTGATTGAACATAGACTTAGTCAATGTTTATGTCTAAATTTTGATTTTTAGAATGCAATCCTAATTTCAATGAGGCACTAATCCTTATTGTTTTGTCATCAATACGAGGTCTCACTATTTGGATGAACATCATGATCGAATCTTGAAACCCAATTTCAAGTTCAAACAAAGGGAACCAAGCCCAAGTATCACCCCAAAAATTACCCAGCTCACAAAACCAGCCCAAGATTCCTCAACGGAAATCCCAGCTTCCAATTGGCAAATTTTGAGAGTCAAAATCTTCTCCCACAATCATAGGACATGCCCATTGAAGCTTACAAGAGGAGCAAACAAAGCTGGCGAGTAGCAGGTTGCTACTTGAAGGATAAAGATTGCAGCTTGCTTGGAGGAAGAGGAAAAGTGCAGCCACTCAAATAGGAAAGTAACGTTGGAGATTTACAGCCAACGGTAGGGATAAATAAACAATATAAAAGCTTGTAATCCCCTCATGTAAGACTTTTGAACAATTTTATTAAAATGAAATGGAAATAGTTTTCTTCCTCTTCTATCGGATGTCTCTCTTCCTCTAGTAGCTGAAGAGTCCATGGATTTGGAATTTCTTCCCTACCTCCTCTTCTCATCTTCCAAGGACTTGGAAGCTCTACCCTGCTGATTCCGCCCTTCACGCACGTCTTTCCGTCCCCGCTGCATCCTTCTCATGCTACGCCATCCATCTTCCACCACTACCCACGCTTACAAAATAGTCCACCGTTGTCGCACGCCACCGCTGTCGCAAACCTCGCTGTTTCCAACCGAGTCCAGCCTTGGATTCTCCATCCGCCTCACCATCGGTGACGATCCAACCAGCGGATCTTCCCCAAACTCCAGCCACCCTCTTCCCTACTCTAGTTGAACCAACAACCAGAGGGATCGCCCCATCCGACGTCTGGATCGCCGGAATCGGAAGATTTCCGGTGACGCCTCAGCTTTCGACCCCTGTTTCCGCCATCTCCACTTATTGCCACCGTCCTCCTCCAACCAGCCTCCGATCGTTCCCAAACTCCAGCCATGAGTTCACCGTGACCAGAGGACCTCCCAACTGTAGCAGGTCGGGACCTCTTGCCGTATCCGACGATTGCCGGCAGCCCCTGCATCCTCGCACGTCATCCCCTGTTTCTACCTCAAGCAGGGCAGCGCTAGCGCCGCCCGTCTCCTAGCGCCCAGATGCCACCACCGGCCGGTTGTCACGTCGGAAATGCCCCTGACAGCCTCAAGACTAGCTGGCCATTCTTGCCCACGCTTCTACAGCCACCAATGTCGACCTTCCAACATCCCAATTCCCTGCTTGCTTCCCTGGGAACAATGCATACTGTTTCTATTATTGTTACAAGTTCTGTACTCATTCCTAACCTGGTAAACCTTCTTGACGCAAGTAATTAACGTGCTTGAATATGCTGCAACCTCAAGTCTCTAGCACCACCTGGAAGAACACGTTTTGCTCGAAGCCCTGGAACACTTGGTTACAACCGAGCGTCAACATATCAATCTACACCTCCAAGCAAATTAAGTTGTTTGATAAAATTTCTGTGTTGATTTTCTTTGCTGATTTGAGTAACTATTTTCTTGGAGATGCCCTATTTGACTGACTGAGAATGACACTTCATTTACAATTCTAAACATATGTTCGCCCACCACATCAAAGCTCCTCTATGGTTCTACGACTGAAAGTTTATGGCCATACCCAGGTGAGAACCTGATTTAGTCATAGCCATGTGATTAGGTGAAAATAAGTGGTGACACACTTGTCCAATCGGATATCAGTTCGACAAAGAGATTATAATGCATCTGTACCTAGTCGCGATGATGTGGATATCAATGTCGATATCTATTCCAATGACCTGGTAGCAGCGATGCATTGCTAGGTGCCACTCACTGCTTGTGGTGACCTTTGGTCAGCACTGCTAGTGTCAGAGGAACCTACACGGTCGCACACCTTGATACTTGATTTCTGTATTGATCGGGAAGCCTTATGATCGAGTTATTGGATAACTCGGATCGATTTGGGAGATTTCGTCAGTGCCAATGGGCCTAATGAGATGGAAAATAGTTATTGGAGCCAAACTTTATTTTTGGCAGGTTGATCCGTATTTGACCAAGGTTGGTCACATTTGGATTAGGGTTGCATTGGATTGGATCCAAGTGCTTAATCAACGCATGTAATGAAGTTTGGGCTAGCTCATTACCCAATGAGGCCCAATAACAAGTTGTCATGAAGAGGCAATGGGTTAAAAGGGTATAATGGGGAGATATCTCCGCCCCATTGGCGCCTAGGGGCATAATGGGGTGGAGTGGGCAAATTTGCTTCATTAAGGAAGTAATATGCACCTAGCCCTTGTTCCATTGATGGTATGAATGCCTTTAAGGCATGTCTTGGGCTGATATGGTGTTTGGGCAATTATGGATAGGTTGAATGAGGTTTATGGTAAGGTCTTGGAGACTTTCCTTACCTCAAACCCTCTCATCCTAGCCATACACTTGTCATGATCCTAGCCCTTGCCCAAACTGCCTCTTGCCCTATTTATTGGACCCTAGCCACCCCTCTCTTAGTGTTCTATTCCTTGGAGGCTTGAGAACACATCTAAGAGGCGAGAGCAAGGGCTTTGGCGCAACTTCCATCCTCCAACAAGAGGGCCGCAAGCTTCTTCCCTTCTTCCTCCTCCTTTGGCGCAAGAGAAGCAAAGGCTTGGTGGCGTTCTCCCTTCTCCTCTCTTCTTCTTCAATTAGTGCTTCTACCTTGGAGGTGGCACAAACATTGGAGAAGGTGACTAAGGCTTGGATCTTCTTCCCGAGGCTAGCACTGGGCGTGGAAGATGAGGACTCGAGCATCCGTGTGTGTGAGACTGTAGAAGGCGCACGCTTGGGCACCTGCCTCGACATCGGCCTCATCTTGCTTTAAGATATTTTCTAACTCATCGTGTCGACTCTCTCGCATGAGATCTTCACTGGGTTTTTGGGACTGTCTCATTTCTGGGATATTGCTTCCGCCGTACAATGTATTTGTGTAATGTCTATCTCTGAAAATTGTAAAATATCCCCGGGGTTTCCCAATAGTGGTATCAGAGCGACTTGCGAGACATGAATGATGTAATTTTATCCTTTTCCATGCTCACATGCCATATCTCAATTTTTGAAAATTGTATGATGACATGGCAAACGATTTTATGCTTTTGGGTTATTTTTGTTACTTGATTTAAAGATCAAAGGCGCACGTAGTTTTGTCAAGTAGGACGGGCATTATGTCTTTGGACTGGCCGGGTCTCTTGATTGGACAAAATTGCCAGCCGAAAGGATCTATGAAATCATCATGAAAAATTAATCAATAACCAAAAGATTTGTGATAAAAAGATGAGGAAAAGAGACTTGTTTTATGAAAAAGTAAAATTTCAGATTTTATGTTTTTCATGAGCATGTAGAATTGCATGAGTAAATACCTTGGTTGTGAATAATGTTGTGGTCATGAGTCAAGCCCCTTTGCATACCTGTGATGTATCCTTGTGAGGCCTGCATGCTGCTTTTCTTTTTGCTTTTAAGAAGAAGATTAGGGTAGCACTTGTACTTGGAGATTGGTGCATGCTTGAAGCTTGTGCACCTTGTTTGGTGGCGAAAGAAGCTTCAAAGATGGTGCATCCTTGCATGGGGGGGGGGGGGGGGGGGGGGGGGGGGGGGGGGGGGGGGGGCAAGTTAGGGTTGGGCCGAGCCTTGTTCTTGTGTGCTATCCCTCTTGTGGCTTGCTTGATGGCGCACCTTCGTTGGAGGACGACCATGGCATTGGCCGAACCTTGGGGGTGTACCCCTAGGGTTTGAGAGCTAAACCATGGTGAGAAGGACCTTGGAGCCAACCTTGAAGACCAAGCTAGAGGTCGGCTAGGTTAGGTCTTGTCTTTGGGGCTTGAGTCCTACGTCAAGAGTTGAACCTCCTTTTGGCATGGGTTTGTTCAATGTCTTGAATAGGCTATGATCACATCATTCTTTTACTGCTTTCCTTATCTGCTAAAGCATGCCTATGATGTTTTTGTTGGTGTATATGCCCTGCAGACCAATGTATGGACATGGTCAGACATTGTTTGAATGTACTTTGATAGAACCATTATTCTTTATAGAGCATGGTTGTTATTATGCAGACTTCTCTACCTGCGTTGATGTATTGAGTTGCATATATAATGTCCCAGGAGTTTGGATTGGATCCATTCTCACAAGCTATCCCCAGTCAAGGTACTTAGCAGATATGGGACAGCTTTGATACATGTGAGACTGGTGTATGAGCTGGTTAGGTGCAGGACATAGTAACGCGGACATACAGGTGCATTGGATGCACTGGAGTGATCCACCATGAGGATTGACTTGTCTAGTCAACAAGTCAATCTCACATGCAAGAGGTTTGCATTGATCCTTAGACTTGAGGTATTCATGTCTAGATTTGATGATGGGTATGCTTTGATACAGTCTTACGTCTCTCCGTAATTGCGAGACCAAAATGACTGTTATTGGGCATGCCATAAGTCACGCAGAGACATGGATGACCAATAGTAGGATTTGCCCCTTCCTTATTGGAAGCATGATATCCACTCGGGGGCGCTCCACCTTATTGGTGCATGATAGGAATGTGTGGCCACACTAGTTGAGTCATGACCAATGCATTGGATTGATAAACTTGAGACTAATCCAGTGACAGGATATCAGTTTAGGCAAAGGGATCTATAATGCAATGGGAATCCTCATTGCTTGTTAGGAGTTGTTGTCATAATGACTTAAGTCCTATGACATGGGTAGTAGTGATGTGTTGCTAGATACCCCTCACTACTTATGATGTTTACATCATTGCCATCGTCATATAGATCCTACGGGGTCACACGCAATAGACTCTTGACGTTGCTTTAATCAGAAGCCTTATGATCAAGTTATTGGATAACTTGGAAGATTTCATCAGCGCTGATGGGCCTGATGAGTTGGAAGAAAGTTATTGGAGCTAAACTTCATTTTTGGCAGGTTGACCCGAAATTGACCCTAATTGGTCACATTTGGATTAGGGTTGCATTGGATTAGATCCAATGGCTTAGTCAACCTATGCCATGAAGTCTGGGCTAGCTCATTATCCAATGAGGCCCAATAATAAGTTGTCATGAAGAGGGAATTGGCTTAAAGGGTATAATGGCGAGAAACCCAACCCCATTGGCGCCTAGGGGCATAATGGGGTGTGGGTGGCATAAATTGCTTCCTTTGGAAGGAAGTGGCGCCTCCCCCTTCATCCTTTGATGGTATCTCGTCTCTATGGCAAGTGTTGGGGCTGATATGGCTTGAAAGCTCTTTTGGAAAGAGCTTGGGCGCATATGACAAGTAGGGTGAGATTTATGATAAAGTCTTGGAGACTTTCCTTACCTCATAAACCCTACATGCACTCAAACCCTTACCCTAGCCAAATACATATTGCTTGTTGCACCTAGCCCTTCTCCTTGGATGGAAAGAATGCCTCTAAGGCATGTCTTGGGCTGATATGGCTATTGTGCAAATAAGGATAGGTTGAATGAGGTTTATGGCAAAGTCTTGGAGACTTTCCTTACCACAAACCCCTCTCATCCTAGCCGCCCACTTGGCATGATCTTGGCCCTCCCTAAACCGCCTCTTGGCTTATAAAAGGGACCCTAGCAGCCCCCTCTCAATGGTTCGATTCCTTGGTGGCGTGAACATACATAGAGAGGCGTGAGCTAGGGCAAATGGCGACAACATCAAGGTGATGCAACCCTTCTTCCTACAAGTGGCCGCAAGTCTTCTCCTTCCTCTCCTCTTGGCGTGACTTGGAGAAGGACTTGGTGGTGCCACTTCCTCTTACTCTTCCTAAAGGCCGAAACTCTTCTTCTCCCTCTTCTCTTGGGGTGAAGAGGATAAGGAGTTGGCGGCATCTTCATTGCACTTGGTGCATGATCCTTGGAGGTGGCGCAAGAGAAGTGAAGGAACTCTAAGGCTTTATTCTCTTCCCGAGGCTAGCACCAAGCGTGGAAGGGAGCAACGATCAAGGAGTCGATGCGTGGATACTTGTAGAGGGCGAACATTTGGGTGCCTTCAACATGGCTTCGGCAACTAGACAAGCAAAAGAGGTACATCTCTAACACATCCTTGTGTCTTCTCTCTCGCATGGATCCTTGGGACCGGAATGTGTTTCGGGTGTAATGCTTCTTCCGCTGCGTCCTGGGACTGCAAATTTTTAAAATTACACCCGGTATTCCCTAACAGTGTTATCAGAGGTACTTACGAGAAACACAAGGTGTATGTTTGCTTGTATGAAAAATTTTTGGAAAACTTTTCTTCTATCCATGCACGTTTCACGTAGAAAGCGTTTTCATCCAAACCTCTCTTCTCATCTTTGTTGCCGAAACTTGGATCTTGTTTATGATTGAATTAAGACCAAAGGCGCACGTGGTTTTGTCAAGTAGGACGGGCATTGTGTCTTCGGACTGGCCGGGTCTCTTGATCTAACAAAACTGCCAGCCGATAGGGTCTATGAAATCATCCTGGAACTTGATCTAAATTTTAGCATAAATTTGGTTAAGAGAGTGCTTTGGAAGATGTTGGCGCATAAGGTGCTAAAATTTGATTCTTCCGGATTTTCAAATTTTACATGCGCCACTTGATTGGGTTGATATGGTCTTAGCGAGTGCCCTCCTGTGTTGTGATGTGGAAGCATGTTTCCACTTGTGATGAATGCTTGTAAAATCTCTTTCCATCTGCATGTGGTTCTCTCCCTATCTTGTTGTAAAGAATTTTTCATCTTCTTTAGAATAAATGTAGAAAATAAGATAGGTTAAGGCTTCATCAACAAGGAGTCTTCTTCAATCAGAGTCAGAAGTGGCGCCAGCTTTGGAAGCATGGTGATCGACTTGCGGCTGAGGGAAGGACACATGCTTTCGGCTTCTGGCATGGGCTAATCTGCTCTAGGGACTCGCAACCCTTGGATGCACGATAACATGTCACATGGCTCGTGACAAGTTATGTTTATGAAAAGGGCTATGACCATATCGACCAAACTAGCATGCCTGTGATGGTTTATTATTTTGTCCATAGCATGCCTGTGATGATTTTCCTTTCATGCCATAACCATAGGAAAACTGCATGCTAGAAAAGAATAAAATAAACATGCAAAACTCTCATTGAAATATCAAGTCAATAGCCTTCTAACGCGTAGCCCTCATCAAGC
>JANTFE010018147.1:0-20018 GCA_027562315.1 Costus pulverulentus
CATTATTCAGAAGCACACTTATTGCAGCAGACAATGTAACATACTGAATAACAACCATTGCCTTTATAAACATAAGAGTTTATACATGATACTGATACAATCCCAAGGTCTCAAACATTAGCCTTTAAGGGCATACCCCAACACCGGGGACCTTGGTTTTGTCAATATTGAAGATATTGAGAGTATTTCTAGATTAGGTTTTTGTTTTTGTTTTTGTTTACTATTTTAGGTATTTTTGTTTTCCTATTTTTGAAGCTTAGATCAATTCTGGTTTTTCTTATTATTCTGCATATTTTGAAATATTTGACCTGTTTGCTTGTGTATGCGCAAAAATTTAAGATCAGGACCTGTAGTTCCTCTAGACCCTGAAATTAACAAAATTCTTAGATTGCGCAGGAGGCTTAGATTTGCAGAGGAACAAGAAGAAGAAGTGATTATGGCCGAAAGAAGATCTTTCCGCGACTATGCTGCCCCTAATTCGCAGGGAATTCACTCTAGTGTACCAGACCGGCCATTGATGTGAACAATTTTGAGATCAAACCAGCGTTTCTATCTATGCTTCAACAAAATCAATTTGGAGGATCTCCACTTGAGGATCCTAATATTCATCTTTCTCTTTTTCATGAATTGTGTGATACAATTAAAATTAATGGAGTTTCTGATGATGTAGTAAAATTGTGATTATTTCCTTTTTATCTCAGGAACCGAGCACGTGATTGACTACACTCTCAACCATCTGGAACATTCACAACTTGGGAGTAGCTGTCTAATGCTTTTCTGATGAAATACTTCCCTCCCAGTAAGACAATTCATTTAAGAAACCAGATCACGGGATTTGCTCAGGAGGAAGGAGAATCTCTTAGTGAAGTATGGGAGCGGTACAATGAATTGCAAAGGAAGTGTCCTCACCATGGCTTGGAGAGATGGGTTTTAATTGAAACATTTTATTATGCTTTACTCAATAATACACGCCTCACGGTTGATGCTGCTGTAAGAGGAGCTTTCATGAGCAAGATAGTGGAGGAAGCCTATCAACTGATTGAAGAGATGGCTTTGAACAATGATCAAAATTCCAGAGAAAGAGGAGTGATATATCGACCTTCTCATGGTAAGAATGATGGTAATGATTTTTGCACTCTAGCTGAGAAAGTTGAATCTTTGTGCAATCATTTTGATACATTTAAAATGCAAACTCATGTTGTTTCTTCTTCTATTACTTGTGAGATTTATGGGAATAATGGGCATAATGCTGAAGAGTGCAAAATTATTGTTGATAGGGATGAGGAACAAGTTAATACATTGGGGGTTTCTTCTTCTATTACAATCATAGTAGATCTAATGACCCCTACTCTAATACCTACAACCCTGGATGGAGGAACCACCCTAATTTATCATGGAAAAGCAATAATCATGCTAGTGAGCAGAATGAACACAGGGGGTTTCAACAAAGAACACAAGATCAGAGTCAACCCCAGAACACAAGATCAGAGTCAACCCCAAAAACCTAGCTTAAAAGAGATGTTTACTCAATTTATGGGGTTCCAGAAAAAATAGAATGATGATGTGAATGAGAGTCTGAAACAGATCAATTATAATGTGAATGAGAGTCTAAAACAGATAAATTATAGGATAGATGGTATTCTTGCTCACAATAAAATTTTAGAGACTCATATAGCACAGCAGGCTAGCACCTCATATAGACCCCCAGGAAGGTTACCTGCCAAACCTGAACCAAACCCTAGGAAGCAATGTAATGATGTCATAACTAGAAGTGGAAAACAATTGGATAATCCAAGGGGATCTCTAGATCATGATAAGGTAGAGCCCAGCATTAAGAATAGCAGTGAACCTGTGCTGGAATCACAACCTGCACATGAGCAGTCCTAAACTAGTTTGTCACCTCACAAGGGTGATGAACCTAAAGGTGATTTGCCATGTAAGGTTGATGATTCTAAACCTAGTTCACCACCACCCTATAGGCCACCTATTCCCTTGCCCCAGAGGATTGTTCAAACAAAACTAGATAAATAATTTGAGCAATTTTTGGATGTTCTTAAAAAGCTTTACATTAACATACCTTTTACCGAAGCTTTATCTCAAATGTCATCTTATGCAAAATTTTTGAGAGAAATTCTGTCTAACAAGAGAAAGATTGAGGATTATGGTATTGTGGCACTTACAGAGGGATGTAGTGCTCTTATTTAGAATAAGTTGCCACCTAAACTAAAGGATCTAGGTAGTTTCTCTATACCTTGTTCCATTGGAGATATGGCTTTTGACCGAGCCTTATGTGATCTCGGTGCAAGTGTTAGTCTAATACCTTATTCTCTTTATAGGAAATTGGATATTGGAGAGCTCAAACCAATCTCAATTTCTTTGCAACTTGTTGATTCATCAGTTAAATATCCGGTTGGTATATTAGAGAATGTTCCTATACAAATTGGTAAGTTTTTCATACCCGCGGACTTTGTAGTTCTAGAGATGGAAGAAAATTCTAAAAATCCAATTATTCATGGTAGGCCTTTCTTAGCTACATCCCGTGCATTAATTGATGTTAGAAAAGGAAAATTGACTTTTGATATTTGTGGTGATAAAATTGAATTTGATTTAATTGATTCTTTAAAAAAGGCATCACACTCAGGGACATGCTGTAGCATAGAAATAATTGATGATGAGGTTGTTTGTGACATGCATAGTTTATTTGATGAACCTTCTGATTTTGAAACTGATACATCTTCTGAGTGTGCTAATAAAGAATTTTAGGAAAGAGCAGCAAAGAAGAGAAAGAAACGAAAGAGGAAAGGAAAATCAAAATTGCTTGAGAAAAGAAAAAGGCTCATAAGTAAATTGGGACATTGTTTTAGGTCTGAGCCTTATGTTCTTGAGAGCCACGAACAACACACTGAGCAATCAATATGGCGACTGAAGACACGATCACGATCAAATCCAAATGTTCAATGGTCCAGCTAATGACCATTAAATTAGCGCTTCTTGGGAGGCAACCCAAGCATTCTTTTGTTTTTGTTTTCTTTTTGTTCTTGTTTTTACTTTTATATTAGTTATTTTCTTTTTACTTTTTCTCTTCTCTCTGTGTAGGTGGATCCATGCTGAATTTCTGAGTTAAACGCAAGGTGGCGCAGGAGGGAGCAGTAGAGGGCAATGATGAGGCTACAGTTTCTGATCATTAGTAGGCTTTGTAAGTATCTCCTTCCCTACCCTTCTTTATTTATGCATGCTTTATTTGATACATGATACTTTTTATTCTCTTATAGGGAAGGATGACATTGGCATGCTTCATGTGCCCGCATGCCACGAATACTCGTTTCTTGATTTAATTGATATATATTTCGATTTGGTTGTTTACATGTAGAGATTGATATTGTGATTCTTGCTTTGAATGAAGATATTTTTGTATGATGATTGCAATGATGTATAATAGGGATTTTTGAAAAATACAACAAACACCATGCTAAAATTTTTAATGAATTATCATGCATATCAATTTTTGGAAATTGGAAATAAATTCAGAAAAAACACCACGTTAGACAAGATAACTACACTAAGAGGTGAGTTAAATTGTTAGAAACCCTTAGGTAAAACCTGTGGATTAAACTACAAGCGTAATTAATTTCATTTGAGAGTAGGACTTAAGAATTAAGTTATGAGAGTATACCTTGATTTCTAAGAACTAAAATTTACCATTGAACTTAATCACAAAACAACAAGTCATGATAGTGAAAGTTGGGTTAGCGTAAGTTAGGCATCCAAGAGGAGACAACTTTTCTTTAAGATATTTTCTCTTTAAATATAATTTGAATAACTGACACTAACATCTATTTTATTTGTCATAAAAGGTTTGTGTGGTGAAACCTTGTCCTGTTTTCTCTTCTGAATTTCATTCAACAAATCGATAATTTTCATTCATTAAATTTTTATTTTAGAAATATCAGTTTGCTTTTTATATATTCGTGCACTTGCAAACACATTAGTTGTGAAGCCCATTGTGGAGTTCACAAAAAAAATAGAAAACATAATAGCCTGGCCGTAACACCAGATTATGGCCTTGAATTATTTTATGGGTTTCGTGAAATGACCTAGGAACAATCACGGCCATGATCTCCATCATGGCTTGCCTATAACGACCTAAGAAAAACTAGAATAGCCTATTTCTATGATCACATGGTGATCACAATGTTTGAGTTTGCCACCAAAGAGGTACATGGGAATCATTCGCCCTTCTCATTCAGCCCATGTGCTATCTTCCATGATGTAATGAAGAGCCTCACCCAGCCTGATACACAATCAACTATCAAACTAGGCGTAGGAGTCTGCCAGCAATATAATGTGTTAGTGTTTATGCCCAGCAGACCAATATATGAACATTGTCCGACATTATTTGAATGTACTTTGATAGAATTGATATAATTGATAAAGGCATGGTGGTTATTATGCAGATTGCTTTACCTGCGTTGATGTATTGAATTACATAAATAATGTCCCATGAGTTTGGTTGGATCCATTCTCATAGTAATCCCTAGTCGAGATACCTCAGCAGACAAGGGACAACTTTGGTACATGTGCGCTTGGTGTATGGGCTGGTTAAGTGCGAGGCACAGAAACATAGACATACAGGTGCTTTAGCATTAATTGCACTGGAGTGATCCACCATGAGGATTGACTTGTCTAGTCAACAAGTCAATCTCACATGCAAGAGGTTTGCATTGATCCTTAGACTTGAGGTATTCATGTCTAGATATGATGATGGGTATGTTTTGATACAGTTTTACGTCTCTCCGTAAATGGGTGATCAAAACGACTGTCATTGGACATATCATAAGTCATGTAGAGATATGGATGACCAATAGTAGGATTTGCCCCTTCCTTAACTGGAAGTTTGATATCCACTTTGGGGCGCCCCACCTCATTGGTGCATGACAGGAATGTGTGGCCACACTGATTGAGTCATGACCAATAGATTGGATTAATAAATATGGACTAATCCAATGGCAGGATATCAGTTTAGGCAAAGGGATCTAGAATGCATGGGAATCCTCGTTGCTTGTTTGGAAGTTGTCACCAGATGACTTTAGTCCTATGACATGGGTAGTAGTGATGTGTTGCTAGATACCTCTCACTACTTATGATATTTTATCATCATTGCCATTGTCATATGGATCCTACGGGGTCACACGCAATAGACTCTTGACGTTGTATTTTGATCTGGATATCTTGGAATATATTTGAGTTCATTCTGATTCTAAGTCCAAGATAAATTCATGGTTGAATCTGAGTCCAATTGGGATTCATGGGTTTATGTATATCCTGGCCAAATTTGTACTCTGTATGGGAGTTGGACTTGGACTTGGGAACATAAACCATGTTGGATTCGAATCCAAATTTTATTAGGAGTTGGAATCCTAATTTAATTAGGAGTTGGAATCCTAATCCTATTAGAAATTGGAATCCTAATCCAACTAGGAGTTGGAATCCTAATTTAATTAGGAGTTGGATTCCTAATCCTACTAGGAGTTGGAATCCTAATTTAATTAGGAGTTGGAATCCAAATCCAACTAGGAGTTGGAATCCTAATCTAATTAGGAGTTGGAATCCTAATCCAAGTAGGATTCAAATCCTAATCCAAGTAGGATTCAAATCCTAATGGGAATTAGATTTGGATAAGGCCCATTTAGTTGGGCACAAATCCTAATCCAATAAGGATTTAATTCATGGGCCTAATTAGTATTGAAATCCAAATCCAATTAGGAGTCGAGGATTTAATCTAATTAAGGCAAATTGGAATCCTAATGGGAGTAGGGTTCTCCCTTGGTGCATGGCATAATTCTATATATCGAATTTGCACCAATGAATCCTAGTGACTTTCGGTTGTCATATTTGGAAACTTCTTGGACGCATGGGCTGATATGAAGGCGTTTAATGCTTGATTAATTCAAGAAAGATATGCGCCAATCACATATGGAAATTCCAAAAAATAATTGAACTCAAATTACCTCTCTTGATAAGGCAAGAAGCATGATTGTTTCCAAGCTTCATCTTGTGCCAATTCAAGAGAGGAGGTGGCAGGATTCTTTTGGCAATTCCATGCAAGAAATTGCGCCAAGCTATAGAAGGAGATAAGGGGGTGTGAAGGGCTAGGGAAGTTATAAAAGAAAGGGGTATGCGCCCCTCTCTTGCATGAAATTACTTCTATCCAAAGCAAGGCAACTTCTATCCAGCCATTGTAGCGACTACTAATGATTCATCATCCAAGAGTGGTAAGAGGAAACGTTATGTGACACTTCAAGAGGATGCTGTGACCAAATTGGATAGCACAAATGAAAGTTTGAAAGCATTGGTGGATTATCTGAAAGAATCAAATACCGCTTTTGGAAAAGAACAACTTTATAGGCATGAAGCACCATAATATTATGAAAAGGAAATATATGAAGAGCTAAAAAAGATTAGAGTGCCATGTCAACAAATTGTTTATGTTTATGTGGCTCTTGGGAGTAGCAAGGAGAAAGATAGACTTTTCTTCTTGGTTCCAGAGGAAGTACGTTTAGATGTACTTAATGAGTTAATTAGTGATTGACTTGTTTATGTGCCTGTGTAGTTGTTATTTGACTTGTTAGTCTTTGCTGGTTGTAGTGGACTTATGACTATATTGTGTTTTGGACCATGTGATGTTGGATTGTGTTTGAGTTATAGTGAATTTATGACTATATTGTGCTTTGGACCATGTGATGTTGGATTGTGTTTGAATGTTTGACTCAAGTGTTGTAATTGACTATGGAACTGTTTGACTTGTTTATGAATCAATGTAGTTGGTATTTGACTTGTTTATGTTTTCTAGTTGTTGTTGATTAAAAATGGCCTAGGTTGTGTTTGGAGGTTAAGTTGTTAACATAATGTTTCAAATGCTTAGTTAAATGGACTTGTTTATGTTTTCTGGATGAATTGGTTTAGTGTTTTTGTTCTACTTGCCTATATTATATTTCTCAAAATAGGTTGTGATTGAAATGATTATATTGTCATTAATGATGAATATTCATGTTAGTTTTATATTCGAAAATACTAGAAGATCTATTCAATACTTACTGTATTTTGGAACGATACTCCTCTAGTTTTATGATTCCTATTTAGCCATTTAGGCTAACTCTTGTTATTTTGCATTCAAGTAAAGAGATTGTTCTTGATGTTGGCGATAGTTAGATGTAGAGGACACCTGATGATGCCTTGCATTTTGGTAGAATTTTTCATTACCATTTTCTCTTAAAACAAGATATATGCAGTTGTTTTTATACTTAAATCAAACTTATTTATTTTCTTTATTCATAATCTTCATTTTTTTTTCTTATCATTCTACAATTTTAGGTGAAATTACTCAATTCTAGAGTTTAATTGACAATTTTGAGTCCACTAAGTGATTCAGGATGAAAAGACAAGTCAGCACCACAAATTTGAAGTCAAATAGAGTTTTCTATGTTTGTCATGGCTAGCCCCTAATGAGCTTCACGGCCATGATGAACATTTTGAAAATGACTTTTTTTACAACTGAACCTTGATGATCATCATGGCCATAATGAGTTTTAACGAAAATTTGATAAGTTTTCCACCAAGATGATCATGTCCTAGCTGTGACTAGCTTCATGGCCGTGATCAATATGTTAAAAATCCATCGAAGACTTCACAACCTGCCTATGACCAGTTTCACCACCATAATGCACAAGCCAATTTTCCATAGAAGACATCATGGCCTACCTATGACTAGATTCATGGCCATGATGAGCATCGTAGTTATTACAACCCAGTTTTCTAGATGCAGAAAAATTGAAAATTTATAAATATTCCACAGGTACACTTGCTTAAAGTTTGAATATAAAAGAAGCCACACCAACTATAAACTTAATGAATTAAACATAATGTTTGCAATCCAACTATAAACTTCATTATTACATAGATTTTTAACTAAATCAAATTATCTAACTAAAAGATCTACGAGCATGGAACTGGACCACCTCTTGAATTAGACGTACGAACGCTTCTGGGGATTAACTGAAGATCTTGTGTTACCTCGAACAGTATCTGCAACACAAAGCCCTCGTGGGTCAGCATTAAGCTGAGCAAGCCTCTATCCAAGAGAAAGGGGAAATCCCTTAAGAAGAGTATGTGTAACAAAATTAAGAAGCTAATAAAGAAGGCAGTTAAACAATAAATTACAGTAAGCCAAGAATAACATATATTCAGATATGATCAATCTCTTGAACAGTAAAGCTATATGTATAATTCACAATAACTGAGTGAACTAATTATTAAGAAGGACTCTTAATATGAAATAGAAATATGATCTAACTGAATAAGTAACGAACTCTATATCTGAATAAACTGATAAAACTGAAGAAACAGTAAGCTGTATAAGGAATCAAATACATATCATAATATGTTAGCATACAACTAGTTTTCTGGTTTACTGGTTCACTAGTTTAGCCTGTGGGTCGTCACCCTAAACCGCACCCGCAGGTGGTGAACACACCCACCATAGTGTGCCACGAGTTCATTAGTTGAACCTCGGATATAAACTGGTATGCACATGTTCATGATAGTAAGATAACATTCCTCAGATAAACTATATCAAGCTGTATACATGTAAATATTCATGATCATGCAGTTTTAACTTATAACAATGGAAAATAAACATAAAAGGGTGAACTTGGTTTGAGAACTTACAGACTGGAGAATGTCTAACAAAAAAGCCAGATAATCCCAGGTTCAATGAAATCAGAAAGTCTGTGATTAACAAGTAAACCCAAATAAGCACTAACCAAGGCCTAAAGAAACCATTTAAACCCCGAGTTAACCTTTAAAAACTCCTAATCAGAATTTAGTTCCAAGAACCAAGCCATAAACCTACTGAACCAGTCAGAATTGCATTGAACTGACTGAAATTAATCCTGAACTAATTGATTTTTACTAAATCAAACAATTTGACCTTAAATTATTCCTAATATATAAATCAACTACAAACAAAACCTATACCATTAGATAGGCAATTGAAAGAGCTTTCCAACGCCTACTTGAACCGGCCAAGATTCCAAGGATATCTCACTGAACCGGTTTGAATTCTAATACTAGGTCGAACTAGAAATTGAACTGGTCAAACCGTCGACCCGGCTGAAATCAGATTTCAACTCAGCCCACTGAAATTCGCCCGATTCAATACCAATTAAACCGGTCGAATCCGGTTTTCTTACTAAACCTAAATAGGCAACGGCACAGCCGATTTCCACCACCTGCAGCTGCCGGAGCCGAAGCTCGCAACGTCGTCGGCGAGGAATTCAACGCACGCCGATCTTTCGATCTCGCCGATTTTCCGATCTCCACTAAAATCTCTAGATCTGAAATTCGTAGGAGATCGAAGATTCCTAGTCACTCATGGCGAACATTGGCCACTGCCCAAGGTTTTCTGGAGAGTCGCGAAAGAGTCAACGCGGCAATGCCACCACCGCCCGAAACCAAAACTCGATAAAACTCGATAGAAACGTCTAGAACAGAGGAATACCTGGAGCAATGTTGGGTAGACGCTACGGGCGAAGAATCGAAGCTTCGCCGGCTTTAGTCGACGACGAAAACTCAGGCGGCGGTTTCTCCTCTGGCGATCACGTTCATAACTTCCGACGCCGCTAGCGAAGACGAAATCCCGTTCTCGACGTTCCAAAAGGACGAGGGGAAAGAGGCGTAAATTCCTACGCTTAAAACCCTGAGTTTTACCCCTTAATAACTGCATTCGAGCTGAAGATTCGATCGCCTCCGGACGAAGCGGAGGCGAACGAGTTTTGCCCTCAAATTTCATCCAAAATGTCGGGTTTTCTATAATAAACCCGGTTCCTTTAGCAACCCGCCCAATAGCGCGGCGGTTGTGATTTTAATGCGTCAAACGGTGCGTCGCGGATTTGATTCCCCCCGCGCTCGCCGATTTCGGTGATTTCAGTCGACCATTTTTTTTTAAAGAATTCAAAAATACCGAATATTGCAAACAAATACTGTATTACTTCTAAAAAATTATGAAAAACTCCAGAAAAAATCCTAAAATCAAAATATAAAATAATTTAGGGTATAACATTCTACCCCCCTTAAGAAATTTGGTCCTCCAAATTTCTTTACTCACTGGATTCCTCAAAAAGAGAAGGATACTCATCTCGAATTTTGCTTTCAAGCTCCCATGTTGCCTCATCTTCTCAATGATGTTGCCACTACATTTTAACCCATGGAATAACCCTGTTTCTGAGCACATAATCGTTCCTTTCTAAAATATTAACTGGATGCTCCACATAAGACGCATCATCTTGAACTTGAATAGCTTGAGAAGAGAGAATATGAGTTGGATCCAGGGTATACTTTCTAAGCATAGATACATGAAAAACATTATGCACATGAGATAGAGAAGGAGGCAAAGCTAGTTTATAAGCTACCACCCCTACACGCTGCAAAATCTCAAAAGGACCAATAAATTTGGGTGACAAATTTCCTTTCTTTCCAAACCTCAAAATACCCTTGATTGGTGAGACCATTAAGAATACATGATTCCGAACATTAAACTCCAAATCTCTTCTTCTTTTATCTGCATAACTTTTCTGTCTACTCTGAGCAGTTAATAATCTTTGCCTAATCTGTTTAACAATATCAACATCCCTTTGAATCATCTCAGGACCAATAGAAAATTTTTCCCCTACTTCATCCCAGCAAACAGGGGACCTACACTTCCTTCCATAAAGAGCTTCAAACAGTGCCATTTGAATTCTAGAATGAAAACAATTATTATAAGAAAACTCTACTAAATGAAGATGCTTATCCCAAGAAGTTTTCATATCCAAGGCACAAACTCTAAGTAAATCTTCTAAAGTTTGAATCATTTTTTCGGACTGTCCATCAGTTTGAGGATGAAAAGCTATACTGAAACTCAAATTAGTACCCAAAGCCTTCTGCAAAGCTCCCCAAAACTTAGAAGTGAAACGAGAATCTCTATCAAAAATAATGCTAATAGGAATACCATGCTTACTAACCATAGCTTTAATATAAATATTTGCTAACTTACTCAAGGGAAAATTTTTCTTAACAGGAAGAAATTGAGCAGATTTGGTCAATCTATCAACAATCACCCAAATAGAATCAAATCCACCTTGAGTCACAGGTAAACCAGAAACAAAATCCATAGTTATATTATCCCATTTCCATTCAAGAATTGGTAGGCTTTGTAATTTTCCATCAGCTTTCTGATGTTCAATTTTAACTTGCTGACATATTAAACACTTAGCCACAAAATTATCAATTTCCTTTTTCATACTAGGCCACTAGTAATTTACTTTTAAATCTCTATACATCTTGGTACCCCCTGGGTGAATTGACAATTTAGAATTATGAGATTCTTCTAATGATTTTCTCTTAAGTTCAGCATCATTAGGCACACACAAACGATTATAAAAAACAATTACACCATCAGGTCTAACTTGAAATGATGGTTTATTCACATTTGTCTGTAATATTGGATCCCTAAGCTGAGCTTCTTTGATTTCATCAACTAACACTGATTTGGCCATCAAGGAAACAACCAAACTATTAGGTGTATAACTGAAAGGTGCTAAAGATAAATCTGCAAAATCTGAAATCATCTTAGAATGAGAAAGTCGGTGGTGAGCTAGCTGACTGATAGCTTTTCTACTAAGGGCATCTACAACCACATTACGCTTACCAGGATGATATTTAATATCACAATCATAATCTTTTAAGTAATCCATTCATCTTCTTTGTCTCACATTTAAATCCTTTTGTGAAAAGATATATTTAAGGCTCTTATGATTAGTAAAAATTTCAAAGGTATTCCCATACAGATAATGACGCCATATCTTTAATGCAAATATTATAGCAGCTAATTCCAAATCATGGATAGGATAATTTCTATCATGAGCTTTCAACTGTCTGGAAGCATATGCTTCAACCTTATGGTGTTGCATTAAAACACAACCCAATCCCTGGTATGAAGCATCACTATATATCACAAATCCATCATTACCACTCGGTAAGGTTAAAACAGGTGCACTAGTTAATCTCACCTTTAACTCTTGAATGCTCTTTTCACAATTTTCATCCCACGCAAACTTAGTATTTTTCTGTGTAAGTCTAGTCAAAGGTAAAGCTAACTTAGAAAACCCTTCAACAAATCTTCTGTAATAACCAGCTAAACCAAGAAAACTTCTTACCTCAGTAGGCTGAGACCAATTAAGTACAGCTTCAATTTTCTTTCGGTCCACTGAAATTCCTCTCCTTGAAATAACATGTCCAAGAAAAATTACTTCATCTAGCCAAAACTCATATTTACTCAACTTAGCATATAGTTTCTACTTTCTTAGAACTTGCAAGGCCAACCTTAAGTGATGTTCATGCTCCTCAAGAGATTTAGAGTAGATCAGTATATCATCAATAAATACCATAACAAATTTATCCAAATAGTCATAAAAAATTCTGTTCATCAAATTCATAAAAACTACAGGAGCATTTGTCAATCCAAAAGGCATAACTAGAAATTCATAATGCCCGTACCTTGTTCTGAAAGCTGTCTTGCTAATATCTGAATATTTAATTCTGAACTGATGGTATCCAGACCTTAAATCAATCTTTGAATAAACCTGAGTATTCTGTAATTGGTCAAATAAATCATCAATTCTAGGTAAAGGATACTTATTTTTCACAGTCACTTGATTAATTTGTCTATAATCAATGCACAGCCTCATCGACCCATCTTTCTTCCTAACAAAGAGAACTGGAGCTCCCCAGGGTGAGACACTTGGGTGAATTAAGCCCTTGTCTAACAATTCTTAGAGTTGCTTCTTCAACTCCTCGAACTCCTTAGGAGCCATTCTATAAGGTGCCTTAGAAATTGGGTTGGTCCCTGGCTGTAAATCTAAAGTAAAATCCATCTCTCTAAAGGGAGGAAGACCAGGCAAATCATCTTGGAAAACATCAGGATAGTCTCTAACAACATGAATACTTTCTAGTTTAACATCAGAAATACAGGCAAGAAATGCACAACAACCTGACCTCAAAAGTTGAGTAGCTTGAATAGCTGAAACAAGGGGTAACCGATCACCAGGTAACCCTCTAATACCACTTTAAGGTTCTTTTGAGGTGATAAAATAATAACTCTGGCCAAGCAGTTTACTCTAGCATCAAAATGAGTTAACCAATGCATTCCCAAAATCACATCAAAATCAAGCAAATCAAGAACAATGAGATCATGATCATAACAATTGGTATTTATAATAATCTCACAAGATTTGAAAACATACTATGCCCCTACTGATGCACCCAATGGAGATTCAACTAATAAATTACTCTTAAGCAATGTAGGTTGTATCCTTAATCTATTTGGAAAATGTGATGCAATAAAAGAGTGCGTAGCACCAGTATCAAATAAAGCATTAGAAGGTATATTAAAAACATAAATTATACCTCTAATGACTGTATCAGATTCTTGAGCCTCCTGCTTAGATACAGCGTTAACCTGGCCCTTACTGGAAGCTTGATCTCTTTTAGGACAGTTAGGACCATCACTCTTGTAATGTCTAGGCTTTTTACAGTAGAAACAAACTATCTCTCCCTTAGGATAGTTTGCAGAAACATGCATGGTGTCTCCACAAAATTTACAGTAAACTTGGATGGAGGGATCTGATGATGCTGCACCTGCTTGAGTCTGATTAGCTTTATATCTCCCAGGAGGGGACTTAAACCTTTTGAAAGGTGCCTGCTCTTTATCTCTCGGGCCACTACTACTTGGAGCCTTACTTCCCGCAGTTCTCTTAGTATTAACTTCCTAAGCCATCAATTCAATATTCTGCTCAGCCCAGTGTGCTTTTTCCAAAACCTCTACATGTGTGGGCAATTCAAAAGTAGAAACCCATGACCTCAAATTAGGGCGCAAGCCCTTCTCAAACAACCTGGCTCGTTTCACTGGGTTAGCAACCCAGTTAGGAGCAAAGGGAGCCAGATTGTTAAAACATTTATCATACTCAACAACAGACATCTCTCCCTGAGATAGACTAAGAAATTCTTCTAATTTAGTAGTCCATATGGAATTAGGAAAATACTGACCCAAGAAAACTTATGTGAATTGAAGCCAAGTGATTCTAGCATTAATAGGTAAACTTCTTTTATAATTACTCCACCAGGCATCTGCATCCCCATGTAGAAGATGACTAACAAATCTTAGCTTATCCTCATCTGTACACTCCACCAATTAAAAGGCTTTTTCTACTAATCTCAACCACTCTTCAACCTCAGCTGGATCTGCAGTTCCTCGAAAAGGTCCTGGATCATGCTTTTGTATTTCCACGAGTTTAGCATTCGCGGCCGAACTGTGCATGGCTTGGGCAATAGCTGCTGCTAACTCTACATTAGCAAGTTCATTTCTGTTTGTCTGTCTCCTTCTTGGAGGATCCATGCTCTAAAGAAAGCAAGAAAATGTTATCAGACAACTGTCAAACAAGTGCATAACGAATCCTAAACCATATATGTTATCAGTGCAAAGATCGTTAATCCTCTGATACCAAATGTTACAATCCAGTTTTCTATATGCGAAAAAACTGAAAATTTATAAATATTCCACAGGTACACTTGCTTAAAGTTTGAAATATAAAAGAAGCCACACCATACTTAATGAATTTATTACAAGAATTAAACACAATGTTTGCAATTGATAGGATTCCGCAAGTGCACGGAATTATCGAAGTAATAAAAATATCGATCCACAGAGACCTTATTGTTAATTAACAAATAATTGTTTTCTCATTAGCTAAGTAAACCGAATATGATGAAACTAAGAAGTATAGCTAACACAAAGGATAATTAGAGAGATAAATATGGGACTAGGGTTTCATCCACCTTGATTTCAATGATAAGATATAAATAAAAGGTTCGTCAATCAAATCTTGCTATGATAAAGACCTAATTTACTTCATAAAAGGATTATCTCACTTTCGTGCATACAATCACGCAGGGACCAATCCTCGCTTTCACGCAAGATCTATCCCAACGTTGCAGATAAGTAAACCATCAACAAAGAACTCAATGATCACTTTCGTGCATCCGAATTCTAAGTTGATCATCACAAGTGGAACCTCAAGGATCACTTTCGTGCATCCGAGTCTCAACACAGGTTCTACCTATGGTTTTCCAACGTTTCGATCCTCACTTTCGTGCAAGATCTCCACGTTTGACACAATAACTCACTCCTAGATCAATATTATTAAACATGGCAATTAATCTACTAGAACAGATCAAATTAGATCTAACATAAGGAAGGGATCCTAACATGCAATTCTAGGGTTCCAAGTTCTCAAGCAAATCACCTTTCAGTCTCATTGCGAAAACTCTAAAACATGGATAATAACATAGATCTATGGAAAGTTAAAGACAATTCATCACAAAAGTAGAATTGTCACAACGAAAATTACCATGACGAAAATAGAAGAGTTATCTAATCATTAAGAATCAAGGGGATTACACCCCATGTCCCAAAACAGTATTAAGCTTTCATGAAGGAGAAGATACAATAAATCCTTTACAGCCGTAATTTGCTTCGATCAACAGCGTTGTCACCGCTATTTCGTTGATTCCTCCTCCGATCGGACTCTAAAAACTCTAAAACTTCTGTGGTGTCTTCCTCTCCTCTAGGCAAAGCTTCTGCGTGAAAATTATGGCCTGAGGTGCCCTCTACGCTTCTCGGCGTGAGAACAAACCCTAACCGCCTCTCTGTTGATTGCTCCCTCAAATCTAGATAAGAATTGGTGATTTTACTTTGTGTGTCTTTTCCTCTTAAATCCGAGTCCGGAACATCTTTCGGATCTCGATTTGGAGTTCTAGATCCAAAGTTATGGCATTTGCAAGTTTCAGAGAGGAAAAATTGCGTTTTTGACTGCAATTACGGTACCGTAAAATACATTACGGTAGTGCCGTAATTTCTTCACAAGTTTCTGATCAAAAATTGCCCAAAATATGGTACCCTAAAATAGTTTATGGCCATGCCATAAAATTGGCTATGTTTTCTGGTCTAAATCGCCTGGGAAATACGGCACTGTAAAATAGCTTACGGCAGTGCCGTAAAATCAGCAAAAGTCTCTATTCTGAAGCATTCCAAAAACACGACAGTGTAATTCTTTACGGCCGTGCGGTAAAATCACAAAAACTTTCTGTTCGAAAAAATCCTCCAAATTACAACAGTGTTCTGATTTTACAGTACCGTAAAATGGATTACGGCACTAACGTATTTTGCAGAGTTATTCCGTTTTGCGTGAAATTTCTTGGGTGACCTCCTCTTGATGATAGTAACTCTTTTATGTGTTTGATTTTGCTTGAAAATGTCTTGAAATAATACCTTTTTACCTGAAAACCATGAAAAACAAAAATAGAAGTAGACTTTGCAATATTTGATGAATTCAGCATAAAAATAAGCAAAAAGATTCACAATTTAGCATGAAAAGATACATAGAATGATACAAAATATACTATATATTTTGGTGTCATCAAAATACATAAGGCTCAAACTTTGCTTGTCCTCAAGCAAAAATCAAAACTTGATTAAAAGAATAACCTTTTCATGCTCAATAAATTTCAAAAATACAATCATCAATGAAAAATTCCATCAATTGATTTATAAAACTTCAAGCAAACATATCATTCTTAGAATTCAACCCTCTAGATCCACAATTCAATCAAATAAAACTTTGCAACTTGTATAATAAATAGAATTTTCAATCTCATGATTTCACCTAGTTTTTAGTTCAAATCTATCATGCTTTTGTTTACAAGAATTGGGTTTCCAAGATCTTTTTCCACACATGATTTTTTTTCCCTTTTTTTTATGTATTTTGTTTGTTTTTGTGAAGATGACATGCACCCACTTAGATACACAGTTTTTATTTTTGACTTCAACTCTTGTCTTCGGTACCACTGTCAATTTTACATAGTGCCAAGTAGAGGAGTCTTATTATTTTTCACTATCATTATTTTTCATGCATAGACTTCAACCCATGTCTTAGGTACCACTATCAATTTTACATAGTGTCAAGTAGGGGAGTCTCTCACTATTTTTATGGATCTTGGATTCTTCCTTCGCAGCAAATAGCAAAAATAGACTAAACATCTACTAGTGGTGATCAATTGATATCAATTCACAAATCATACTCATATGCTTATTTTATTTAAAAGAGTAGTTTCACCTTTAGATCTCATTCCTCAAATAACATATCTACCCAAAATTCCATGCAACAACCAATGTAAAATTTCAAAAGATAGATATGCATTAAAGAAATAAATCTAACATGATAGGTTTCAGTCATGAACACATTCATCATCACAGGAAAATTCATACACCCCTCATCACATGGACTCAAGTCATAAAAATTTTAAACATCAAAATATCAATAGTAATGTAAAAGTTGTGAAGCATCAAACTCAACAATCATGAGATGTAAAGTGATATATCCGTATAATCACATAAAGCTCAAACAATGCAAAGGATGCAAAGAGATAGATCTAAGAGAAGAAAAGTGTAGATAATCATATTAAATCAAATAATCACAAAAAAGTGTAAGCAATACTCACAAAACTATATGACAAGCTCCGACTGAAAATACATAAGGCTTAGACCAAAAATAGTGTCGGGTAGATGCTAACAAGTCCAAAGATGTGCTTTTTGAAAAAATTTTCCCTGCAAAATATAAGGTACATAAGGCTTAGTCTGAAAATAGTCTCTAAAAATAACAATGATAAAAATATTTTCTCAAGGAAGAATCAGAGATATCGCCAAAGGTCTGAAGAGGATGTCGGTGGAAAAAGTCGAGCAGAGGTGGAACAGATGCTTGCTAAAAAGCTCCTAGCAATGATGGTGATGGTGGTGCCGACAGTAGAGTGAGTAATCTCTAGTGGCCTGCTAGAGAATACAGTCTCGGAGGTGAGATCGTCGGGCTATGGAAGATAATGCTGCATAAAAAAAATCAGAGTCAATCATGAAGATCCTGCTGCAAAAAGAAATAATATCATGGAATAAGAGTCAGCAAAAGAAATAAGAATCTGCAAGTGGTATAATCCAGTGTCGACAGCCGGAAGCAGTTATGTCAGAGGCAGATGTAGTGGTACCTAGAAGTGCTGCGAATCTGGAGTCAAAAGAAACAACAACTGATAGAAAGCAAATCAAGTAGTTTTTGAATTTTTTATGAAAAGTAGCCATACCCTAGAATAAAATTTAATGATCCAAATAGAAAACAGACAAAACCATGAAGTAGAATAAAACTTGATCTTTCTAGGTATGTAAAAAAAATAAAGGATCAAAATGTGTCAGGAATTCAGGGTATCAGCAGAAAGAAGGCTACTCAGATTAAAAACTGCACAGAATCTAATCACAATCAAAAAGTTGCTATGTGTTTTAGGACGATCCATGGATTTTAAAATTCTGAAAAAATATCCAAATAATAGAAAAAGATGAGTGCTTCCATGTCGTGCCAAAAATCAAAAATTTTTGCAACCTAGTTTCTTAAAATCGCAGTGAGAAAACACCAAGATAGAAAGCAGAAAGCAGAGTTAAAATACGGTACCGTAAAATGTCTTACGGCAGTACCGTAATTTGCAAAAAGCGCTTGGGTAAAAAATATGCAGGAAATATGGAATCGTGGAATTCCTTACGGTACTGCCGTAAAAGTCAAAAAAATTTTGGATGAAAAGCAATCTAAATTACGACACATGAATTAAAAAACGGTCAGAAAATACAGTACTATAAAAGAAATACGGTACCGCCGTAAAATGCATAAAACTCTCGGGAGAAGAAATCAACACAGATTATGGGCGTGAAAAAGATTACGGCTGTGCCGTATTTTGCACAAAATTTTGTTTTCCAGACAAAAATAAAAGAAAAATAAATTCTAAAAAATAAACTAAAATAAAAGAAACTAAACTAAGACAAAAGTGCTTGGGTTGCCTCCCAAGAAGCGCTAATTTTAGGTCCATAGCTTGACCAAAAATCAATATCATGGTGAAGAAGGTGAATCAGTACCAAAGTAAAGAGCAAATAATTTTCTGCATTTCCTTTGTCCTAAAAGTTTAGCCACGAATCCAAAAATCCAGAAATTCATATAAATCACAATCAAAGTGGCTTTCTTAAATATGCAGAAATTAAAATCATACTTCTCAAATCCACTCAAAGAAATCTTTATGATCTTCCTATGTTTGTCAAAAAGTAAAATCATAAGTCCTTTCTTCAAATTTATGTTTTCAATGGCAATGAGAAAAGGACTTTGATCAAAATATTCAAGCATTGGATCGTCATAATAATAGTCTTTCCATTCTACATCAGATTCCTCAATAAAGCACAAATTTTCAAATAAATCACAAGAGTCAATAATAGATATGGGCAGAGTATCATCATGGTGAGATTCATCAATTTTTGCAACATTCAAATCTTTATCAAGTTCCTCATGCACATCACCAAATAATTTGTCAATTTCAAAATTATCATCAAAATCAAGATGAGACTCTACAAAATCAATTTCCTCATGTCTCCCCACAAATAATTCATCATCAGGAGAGTCAAAATCAGAATCATATGAGAAATAAGATTTATCAATGTTTACAATATAATCAGAGTTAACCTTAGGAGTTTTATCATAAATTTCATCAATATCACCAAAATCACAGTGGGGCTCATCAATGTCTATAATTTTTGAACCTTCATCATGCTCATCAGATTTAACCATAAATAAGATATTATCAAAATCAGAATTATCATCAAAAGAAGGTTTTTCAATTTCAATTTTCTCAATCTTTTCCTCTAATAGACTATCAGATAAATCAATATCAAAATTATCAACAAGAGAGTGAGATTCATCAAAGTTCACATAAGGCTCAATCTCAAAATAATCATGATCACAGGGGATTTTTCTAGTTCAAGTTCCTCAGTATCAAATTTAAATTGTGGTTCA
>JANTFE010018152.1:0-11522 GCA_027562315.1 Costus pulverulentus
GGCAATCCTGTATCTATCACTAGTGTCCTAACCTGATTCTTGATCATCATCCAAGATAGTCTATAATCATTATATTTCAAATGATATTGAACTACCTCAAAACAATGATATTTATCATTTAGAAACACAAGTGATCTCAAGTCAAAGGACATGTGCCACTTGTAGCATACAAGGATTATTCACATTGTGACAAGCAACCGAATATCCTAGTAGGGTCTGTCCAGTACATCCAATGTACCCATGAGTCTACATCTTATTCCATGCTCGAAGCATCCTATAAGATTAGAACTCATATTAGTCTCAATCATATCAGGGCTGTCTCAAGTTCACCAAGATATCTTGACTAAGGACATTACTGCATGTCAGCCTAGCTGAACAGCTTTGAGACATTAATCAGAAGTACACTTATTACAGCAGACAAGGTAACAATCTGAATTACAACCATGCCTTTATAAACTTAAGAGTTTATTACATGATACTGTTACAATCCCAAGGCCTCAAACATTAGCCTTAAGGGCATACTCCAACAGTATCATCTTCCTCACACTTAATAGATAAGCAGCAGCAATCAATTTTATCAACATCTTGTGTACCCCCCAATTTCAATTCTTCATCAATAAAAGCATCTATACTACAACATCCTCAGAGAGAGGGATTCTTGAGTGTGGAGGCAAGGTCGAACTCGATTGCTTCTTCTCCAAGATTTAATGCTAATCTTCCTTTCTTCACATCAATGACCGCTCCTGCTGTAGCTAAGAATGGCCTTCCAGGAATCAATGGCAACTTGGTGTCTTCTTCCATCTCTAACACCACAAAGTCAACTGGGATAAAAAATTTTCCTACTTTGGTGGGGATATCCTCAAGAATTTCAACATGTTTGGGAATAGAACGGTCGGCCAGTTGTAGAGATATAGCGGTGTTCTACAAGTCTCCTAAGTCTAGTTTCCTGCATAAAGAAGAAGACATTAAACTCACTGATGCACCTAAATCACATAAAGCATGATTAAAAATTGTATCTCCAATTTGACAAGGGATAGTAAAACTCTCTGGATCCTTAAGTTTTTGTGGAAGCTTGTTCTGAATTATGGCACTACGTTCTTCTGTAAGTGCAATTGTACCATGCTCCACAATTTTCCTGCGGTTGGAGTGGATATCTTTCAAGAGTTTAGAGTATGTTGGCATTTGAGATAAGGCCTCAATAAATGGTATGTTGATGTACAACTTCTTCAAGACCTCTAAGAATTTTCTGAATTGTTGATATAGCTTAACCTTCATCAATCTCTGCGGGTATGGTATGGTGGGCTTGTAAACAGGAAGTGGTGCTCGTATGGATGTCAGTTGTTCATCACTTTTCTGGTCGACTTTATCTTCAGTAGGTCTCTCACTTGTAGCTTGAGTTGATTCCCATTCCTCGATTTCAATTTCTAGTCTAGCGGGCTCTTGAAGTTTCTTTCCACTCCTCGTGATTATCTCATTGCAGTTCTCCCTGGGATTCACTTCGGGTTGGGATGGTAGTTTCCCAAGGTGTCTCCCGTAAGTGGAAGTGTGGTGGGCTAGTTGATTTTCCACCATCCTGTTGTGAGCTTCCATAGCATCTATTCTTGAGTCAAGTCGGTTTATAGAGTTTCCAAAATTCTCATTGGCCTTCTCTTGGGTATTGATAAACTTTTCCAAAGTTAGCTCCAAAGAAGACTTTTGTGGTTGCAGTGGTTGTGGAGCAAACAATTGATGTTGTGGAGCAAAAGGCCTCGGTTGGAATCCAGGTGGTTGAGTTGCCTTGTAATTCTGCAACTGTCCCAAATTCTTATTTTCAAACTGATTTTGGCTTTGATTAAGGCTTGTTCTGTAAGAGAAATTGGGATGACTTCTCCATCCTGGATTGTATATAGTAGAATATGGATCAAATTGTGGCCTTTGATTGTAGCTTCCCAATGCATGGACTTGTTATATTTGTGGATCATTCCCTTGAGGCATTAAAATCTAACATTCATTCATGTTATGCCCTGCGACTCCACATACCTCACAGACGACATTAACAGTTCTAGCAGAATGTAATCTAAAAGAATCAAGTTTTTTAGAGAGGGAGTCTACTTTTGCTGCTAAACTAGTAAGAGAATCTATCTCATACCTCCCTGGTGCTGAAGCTCTATATGTGTTGCCCCTTTCTCCTGCCCGAGAGCAATGATTCATGGACATATCTTCTAGCAATTCAGTGGCTTCTTCTAAGGTTCTATTCATAAGTGCCCCCCCTGCAGCAGCATCCACTGTAAGTCTAGTGTTGTAACTGAGTCCATTATAAAAAGTGTGTATGAGGACCCATCTCTCTAGGCCATGGTGTGGGCATAGTCTTTGCAGCTCTTTAAGTCTCTCCCATGCTTCATATAATGATTCACTATCTCTTTGTGTGAAGCTAGTAATCTGGTTTATCAATTGTACTATCTTACTGGGAGGAAAATATTTTGCTAGGAAAGCTCGTGATAGTTCCTCCCAAGTAGTTGTGTTCGCTGGATTGAGGCTGTGCATCCAACTTCTTGCTCCATCTCTAAGGGAGAATGGGAAGAGTCGCATCCTGTCTACATCACTGGTAACTCCATTCATCTTCAAGGTGTCACAATACTCCAAGAAGATAGATAGGTGTTCGTTTTGATCTTCAGTCGGCGATCCCCCACATTGGTGTTGTTGTACCATTGCTATCAGTGATGGCTTCAACTCCAAATTATTTGCAGATATAGGTGGGCGTGTGATGCTAGTGTGCCACCCTTGTGCATTCGATGTAGCAAATTCCCTCAACGCTCTATTTTGTTTTCCTCAGCCATTGTGAGATCAAGTTGTATTGGTGATGACACCAAAATATATAGTATATTTTGTATCATTTTTTATATCTTTTCATGCTAAATTGAAGATCTTTTACTTGTTTTCATGATAAATTCATTGAATATTGCAAAGTCTACTTCTATTTTGGTTTTTCATAGTTTTTAGGTAAAAAAGGCACTATTTTTAAACGTTTTCAAGCAAAATCAAATACATAGAAGGATTACCATCATTAAGAAGAGATCACCCAAGAAATTTCATGCAAATCGAGGCAAGAAACCCAAAATACGGCAGTGCCATAAGGGATTTTACGGTACCGTATTTTTCATGGCTACCATATTATCGAGATCACGACCGTATTTTGGTGATTTTCCAAACAGAAGGTTTTCGTGAAAATACGGCACCGCCGTAAGGATTTACACGGCCGTATTTTGGGGCACTTTCTGAACAGAGACTTTTGCCGAAATTACGGCACTGCCATAACCCAATTTACGGGCCATATTTTGAAGCATCTTCAGAACAGAAAGTTGCCCTGAAATTATGGCACTGCCGTAAAGAATTACATGGGCCATATTTCCCCGATGAATCCGACCAGAGAGTTCAGCCGAATTTACGGCACCGCCGTAAACAAAATTACGGTGCCGTATTTTCCAGCAATTTCAGAACAGAACGATCGATGGATTTTACGGCAGTGCCGTAAGATATTACACTGCCGTATTCCGGTGTTTGAACGTGATTCCCAGGTCAACTTCCGCGTCCGATTCTTGCAGAGAAGATTACGAGCGATGCAGGGCTTATTATTCAAGGCCGTAAGAAGCAAAAGGAGAGCTTTTAACGAGAGGAGTATGGAGAGACCAAAAGCCCCAATTGTCGTGCACTATCGACGAAGAAATCACGATCGACGCTGCCGCCGAGGGTTTTGCCACCGCGCTCAATCCAGACGATCTCAAGCCGTGATTTTTCTACTGAAGCTTCATTTGAAGGAGGAGACAACATGCCAGAAGTTTCAGACCGAAAGGAGATCGATTGGAAAAGAAATCGAAGAAAAAGGCGTCGTTGACACTGTTCATCGAGGGCTCTTGCAAATTACGGCTGTGAAATACTTCACAGCCGTGCTGTATTTTATAAACTTTTCTTCTACTTCGATATTCAATATTTTGAAACCATGACTCATTGTAATTCCTTCATGATGATAGCTTAAACTACTTTTGGGACATGGGGGAGTAATTAGCTTAATTTCCAATGACTCAATGACTATTTTTGCTATTTCATTGAGTTTAATATTAGCATGATGATTTTGCTCGTGTGATAATTGTGCTTAGACTCTCTATAAGTTCATGTTACTAATTATGTTCTTGAAATTTTTGCTTGAGACTGAAAGGTAATTGCTTGAGAATTCTGAACCCTAGAATTGCATGTTAGGATCTCTTCCTTAAGTTAGATCTGATTTGATCTATTCTAGTAGATTAATTGCCATGATTATAGCATGAATCTATAGATTGAGTCTATTTGTCAAACGTGGAGATCTTGTGTGAGAGCAAAGATCGGAACGTTGGAGATCCTTGAGTAAAACTAGTGTTGAGGCTCGGATGCACGAAAGTGATCCTCGAATCTCCACTAGACATTATCAACACTGAATTCGGATGCACGAAAGTGATCCTTGAATTCATTGTTTGATGATTTACTTATCTTCAGCATTGGGAAGAATCTTGCACGAAAGCGAGGATAAATCCCTATGCGGTTGCTTGCACGAAAGTGAAACGACCCTTTTTATTTAGTAAATTACATCTTCATCATGATCATTTTGAACTGATGAAATCCTTATTCATATCTAGCACATAAAAGTTAAAGTGAACGAAACACTAGTCCCAGCTTTTCTCTCTGATAATTCCGTTTTTAGTTTCCAATTTCTATTCTCACTACTTCGATTTGACTAGATAGTAGGAAATCAGCTATTTAGTATTTGACAATGTAGGTCCCTATGGATTCGATACTTTCTTTATTACTTCGAGTATCCGTGCACTTGCGGATCACAATAATTGGATCAATATCTATTGGTATTTCTTCTCTCTATAACCTCCCTCCTTTTCTCAACCACTAATAAGTCCTCTCAATTTGTAGTTCTGATTCCTGTAGATCACTAGGCACAGTATCTCTTCGCATATAACAAAAAAAAGAATCAGTAGAGGTTAGTACTAATTAATAAAACAGAGTGTAGAGTGGAAAAGAAAAACAATATGATTATAACTAATGAATGTAAACTAAACGCAATAAAAAAAATGAAAGGTCTAGTCTAGTATAGTCACTGCCTCTCGACGTGCAACTATAGCGTAGATGGATTCAAGCAAACATGACCTTTTCCTCGTGTAGGATCCTAACTCTCGCAACAAACCCTACACGATCGCTCCAAGGAATGTCCGTAATTGTGGGCTCTTCTCACATTACTCTAATGTCATTCGAGTGATCAATTCAAAACAACATGCAAGTAAATCTCCAAGGAATCGAATAGATACCAAAATATAATATCAGCGATATAACTATCATCAAAATCCAGAAATTTAACTGAGGGCTACACCCCAATCTCTGACTAAGAGTTTAAGCTATCATCATCATGGTTTTACACAAGAGTATTTCAAGAAAGTACATCAAGAAGAAGAGGGAAAGGGTTAGAATCGAATCCAAACTCCCAAGGAATTCCTTCTCCTTCACCATCGAACCAGATCGAAGCCCCCAAAGGTGCTGGTCGCCTTCCCCATGTCTCCTTCTTCAAGTCGCTAGTCGCCGCACGTTTTGCCCCCTTCTCCCTACCGACCGTCTCCCTTTTGCCCCATACTTATCTGTCAAAATCCCTTCCAATCCTATCCGTCAGATGCCCCTTCAAATTATGGATCCAACGCCACCAGTTTCACCTGAATCCGTTAAGGAACGAATAAGTTATGAATTTTAGAGTGCAGAGGGGTCGCATGGTACTGTAGCAACGGCTGAAGAAAGCTGTGCAAGAATCACGGGCGTGAAAATCTGGGAAGACTCGGATCAAGCTGAAATTTGGCATGCTGACTTTTTTCCGCCTTTTGAATCACCCGGTAACCTCAGAATCGTCAAATAAATACCAGAATTGGGTGATTTAACCTGAAAATGATTGAAAACAAGAAATTGTGAAGATTTCGAAGCAAATTGAGAAATAAGCATGAAAAGAGAACAAACATGATAAAAATACCCCGATTCCCACTGAATACTAATAAAAATATACTCAAAAACTCTATATAAATGCGAGGTATCAGCGAGCACGGGCCATGTTCAGAGTCGCCGTGATCCACAGAGTCGAGCACGGCCTACCCGTGCTTGGAGTCACGCCCGTGCTTGGCGTTGTCGAAATCCACAGAGTTGAGCATGGCCTGCCCATGCTTGGTGTTGTCGAAATCCACAGAGTCAAGCATGGCCTGCCCGTGCTTAGGAGTACGGCCGTGTTCGGCATTCGCGTCTTTTGGCGACCGTGTCACGGCCGTGACGGGGCACACGGCCTGGCCGTGTCGGGGTCTGGGGAACTCTGACTTGGGTGAAAATTTCTGTGAAAATTCTTGGGGTCCTGGGGAGTCTCCCCAAGTATCTTTTGGAGGGGTTGGGCTGCCCTCAAGTGTGTTCATGGGCCCGTTTGCTCCTGCATCACTTATGGTCCCTGTCCCCATCAATTCCTTAGTTCTTCTTATATACTAGAGGATGTTCTTTATAGCCACCCAATGTTGCAGACCTGAATTGGATTGGTATCAGCTGGTTATGCTTACAGCATAAGCCACATATGGTCTAATATACAACATCGCATACATGATCAAACCTACTACCGAAGCATAGGGTACTCGGCTCATGTCATCCCTCACAACCTATGTGGTGGGACACTAGCTCTTTGAGAGTGTAAGGTGATGACTCTAAATTTCATAGTATTTTTCATACTTACTAATAGTTCTTTTGGGGTCATAATCATGCTCTTTTGCTTATTTTTATGCCTCATTTGTCAAATACTTCGGAATCTACAACTTTCTTGGTTTTTGATTAATTTCAGGTAAATAAGCACTATTCTAATGGGTTTTTAAGCAATTTCAATACGTACAAGGATTATAATCATCAAGAGGAGTTTACACATCAAATTTCATGTCAAACCGAGTTTTATAGAGAAATTACGGCAGTGCTGTAATGAATTTTACAGCCGTAATCTATAAATATGGCACTACCGTAATGATTTTCACTGCCGCTTCCCGCATAAAGTTTTGGAAAATTACGGTACTACCGTAATAATTTTACTGTACCGTAATTCAGGCCCAAATTCATACGGTAACTTTTGAAAAGAATACGGTACTACCGTGAGACTTTTTATGGTACCGTAATTTGAAGACCATTTCATACCGAGACTTCAGAAGACATTATGGCACTGCCGTAATGAATTTCATGGTACCATAATTATGGCCTAGTTGCCCGATTCTTCCGCTCGAAACTTAGAAAGACGATTTTATGAGCTTTAGTGCACGAATTGAAGATTCAAAAAAAAGGAGAATGATCAGGAAAAGGAGGAGAATGAGCCAAAAGCGAAAGGACCAATTTTTATCAGGGGTTCACGAAGAATCTCAGAGAATCACTGCCACACTAGGGTTTGTCACCGTTCAGCGTACAGACCACATTCGGCCGTGAAATTTAAGAGGAAACTTCGCCTGAAGAAGGAGAAGATACCACAGAAGTTTTAGACTGAAAGGAGATTGATCGAGCGAGAAATCAACAAAAACAAGAGCGCCGCCACTATTCATTGCGTCCAGGAGCAAAATTACGGGCTTTAATTTTCATTACAGCCCTGTTTTGTAACCTTTACTCTTCTCTTTAAATTTCTAATCACTCTAAACTATGTTTTATTGTAATTGTTCGATCATGCTGGCTTAAATCTCTTTGGGACATGGGGCATAGTCCTCTCGATTTCTTTATGACTGAATGACTTCTATTTCATTAGAATATTTTTTTGATATGATAATTTTACTTAAGTGATTAATACCTTTAATGCTTCCTAGTTTCATATTGTCAGCATGTGTTAGAGTTTTATGATATGGACTGATAAGTGATTTATAAAACTTGGAGCACTAAAATCAAGTATAGGAACTTATCAAAAGAGATTAGGTTTGTTCTTAATTCTAAATTTTAGAAGTTTATTGACTTGTTGATATTTTGTTATAGGATGCATTAATGATATAGACATGAAAATATGCTAGAGATAGATGTTTGATTGTTAGAAAACCTTAAGTAAAACTTGTGAAACTAAGGTATGAGAATACTTAGTTTCATTCGAGATATTGATATCGAGATAGAATGCATGAGAGTGATTCTTAATCTCTTTGTCAAGGTTTGCTTTTCTTAAACACAGAATAAATCTGTGCGAGAGCGAGAATTATTTTATGATAATCATCTGCGTGAGAGTGAGATGATTTCTTATTAAGGCAAATTATATCTTTATCATATTAATAATAAACTGATGAACATTTATTTATATCCAGTCATAGAAATCAGGATGTATGAACCCCTACTCCCAATTCTTTCTCTCTGATATTTCATGAACTTTTTTGTCATTTGCTTTCCTTACAATCGGTTTGCTTAGCTAGTGAGGAATTGATTATTCGGTACTTGACAGACAAGATCCTTGTGGTTCGATATCTTAATTATTACTTCGAGTATCCGTGTACTTGCGGACACAACAAGTTTTTGGCGCCGTTGTCGGGGACCTTGGTTTTTGTTGATATCGAATGAATTGAAAATATTGCTATACTAGGTTTTGTTTTCCTGTTTTTTTTATTTTCAGAATTTTTTGTGAAATATTCTGATTTTCTCTTATTTTCTAAAAATTCTGAGTTTATTTAATCTTCTACTTGTTTATGCGCAGGACTCTTAGATCAGGACCATTAGTCCACTTCGATCTTGAAATTAATAAAACTCTTAGATTGCGTAGGAAACTTAGATTCGCAGTGGAAAGAGAAGAAGAATCAATCATGGCTGAAAGGAGAACACTTAGAGATTATGAAGCACCAGATCCATAGGGGATTAGATCTAGCATTACTAGGCTAGCAATTGATTCAAATAATTTTGAGATTAAACCAGCCTTCCTATCCATGATCCAGCAGAATCAATTTGGAGGATCTCCACTAGAGGATCCTAATCAACACTTATCTCTTTTTCTTGAATTTTGTGATACTATGAAAATTAATGGTGTACCTGAGGATGCTCTTAAACTGAGCTTGTTTCCTTTTTCCCTTAGGGACCGAGCAAAAGCCAGCCCAATTCTCATCCGACTAATTGAAGAGATGACTTTGAATCACAACCAGTGGACTACTGAGAGAGGAGTGCTATATCGTCCTCAACATGGTAAGAATGAAGGTGATGGTTGGCGTTCTTTAGTAGAAAAGGTAGATTCATTGTGTAATCGATTTGATTCTTTTCATATGCAAACTGCTGTAGTTTCTTCTGTTACTTGTGAAGTCTGTGGAAATCATGGGCACTATGCTGAAGAGTGTAAGGTTATTGTTGATCAGGGTGGTGAGCAAGTTAATGCAGTAGGGGATTATAATCAAAGTAGAAATAATGACCCTTATTCTAATACCAACAACCCTGGTTGGAGGAACAATCATAACTTATCTTGGAAGAGTAACAATCATGCTGGTGGACAGAATGAAAATAGAGGGTACCAGCAGAGATAACAAAATCAGAGTCTACCCCAAAAATCTAGCTTAGAGGACATGTTTGAAAAATTCATGGGTGCCCAGATGAGACAAAATGAAGAGGTTACAGAGAGTCTTGAGCAAATTAACTCTAGATTGGATAGTGTTATTGCACACAATAGGATTTTAGAGACACATATAGCACAACAAGCTAGTACTTCCTATAGACCCCCTAGGAAATTACCTGTCAAACCTGAACGTTACCCTATGGAACATTGTAATGCTATCACAACTAGCAGTGGAAAACAGTTAGAGGGCCCAAGGGGATCACTAGATTATGATGAAGTACAGCCTAATATTGAACCTAGCAGTGAACCGGTTTTGGAATCACAACCTGCACATGTGCAGTCCTATCCTAGCTCGCCACCTTCTAAGGAGGATGAGCCTTCACATAATGGTGTTTTACCTTGTGAGGTTAATATTCCTAGACCCAGTTCACCACCACCATATAGGCCACCTATACCTTTTCCCTAGAGGATTGTGCAAGCCAAGTTAGATAGGCAATTTAGGAAATTTCTAGATGGTTTGAAACAGTTGTATATTAACATTTGTTGTAGTACGCAAGTGCACGGATACTTCGAAGTAATAAAATAGATATCAAACCACAGAGACCTACGTGTTAAGTACCGAATAGATGTATTCTCACTAGCTAAGCAAAACAAATAGTGTTAAACAATAGATCGAAAAGAACGCAAAAAAGTATATCAAAGAGAAACTGGGACTAGGGGTTCATCCATCTTAATTGTAATGACTAGAAAGAAATAAAGACTGTCAGTCAAATTTCATTACGATAAAGATTTAATTTACTTCATAAAATGATCATCTCGCTCTCGCGCAGACAATCATACAAAAGACCAATCCTTACTCTCGTGCAAGATCTATCCGATGCTAAAAATAAGTAAATCATTGAACAAAGAACTCAAGGATCACTCTCGTGCATCCGAATTCTAAGTCAAACATCTCATGTGAAAACTCAAGGATCACTCTCATGCATCCTGAAACTCATCACAAGTTCTACTTAAGGTTCTCTGGCGATAAGAAATTTAATCTCTTACAATTTCAAATCGAACCTAGCACATTAACTCAATCCAAAGAATTAGAAAATCAACATGACAATAAAATCACTAAAAATCAGAGTTCAAAGAACAAACCTAATCTCTTACGATAAGTTCCCAACTGAATGACTTTTAGGGTTCCAAATTTCACAATCAACCTCTCAGTCTATTTTGCAAAACTCTAAAACATGCTGAAATTTATAAAACTAAGGAGAATTAAAGGAAAGTCATCACATAAGTAGAATTATCATAACAAAATTAACATGACAAAAATAATGATTATCTAGTCATTAAAAATTAAAGGGATTACACCCCCATGTCCCATAAGAAAATGAATCTAGCATGGAAGAAGAAATACAGTAATCCATAGTTTAGAACGATCAGAAATTGAAAGGGAAGAGGAAAAGTTACAAAATAGGGCCGTAATGAAAATTATAGCCCGTAATTTCGCGTGTGAACAGTGCCGGTGCCTGCTCTTTTGTTGATTTCTCCTCTGATCGATCTCCTTTCATTCTGAAACTTCTGGGGTATCCTCTTCTCTTCCAAGCGAAGCTTCCTTGTAAAAATCATGGCCTGAGGTGGTCTCTACGCCTCTCGGCGTGAGGCCGAACCCTAAGGATGCCTCCATCGATTACTCTCTCGATCCTCCTAAAATTGGTGCTTTCGGTGCCTTTATCTTCTTCTCGTTGAGACGAGTCCGCCGCTTATTTTGGATCTTAATTTGGTGCCCGAAATCTTAAGATATCATCATTTTTATGTTTGCAGCGAAAAACTCAGAAATCTGGGTGCAAAATTACGGCACCATAAAATTGTTGGGGTATGCCCTTAAGCCTAATGTTTGAGGCCTTGGGATTGTAACAGTGTCATGTAATAAACTCTTATGTTTATAAAGGCATGGTTATTATTCAGGTTG
>JANTFE010018152.1:11622-32184 GCA_027562315.1 Costus pulverulentus
TCGAAAGTTGATCATATAATGCATGCTCTTCGACCCTTGAATCCGCTGCCTATCATGTTGCGCCACTTTAGGGTTTCGCACCCCTCTTGAAAGGGGTTCCCTGCAAAATTAATTACGGCAGTGCGGTAATTTCTTCTATGAATTCTAGGCAAAAATTATGGTACCATGGAAATCTTTACGACAGTAACGTATTTTTGCATAAGTCCTATGGTCGAAATTGTCTGAAATTACGGTACCATGGAAATTTTCTCAAAATTACAGTTGTGTCGTATTTCTCTCGGATGACTCTGAAAATTTCTATGTGAAATCGTCAGAAATTACAGTATCGTGGAAATATTTACGGCAGTGCCATATTTTTCCTTAAGCCTCTCGTCGGATTCACTGAAATTATGGCACCGTAATGAATTTGACCAAAATTACGGTAGTGTCGTAATTTGTCTAGGAAGCTCGTTTTGACTTGAAATTTGATGTGTAAACTCCTCTTGATGATTAGAACTCATTCATGTATTTAAATTGCTTGAAAACCAGTGATAATGATACCTTTTTGCCTAAAATTGATCAAAAATAAGAAGTGGTGTAGATTCTGTAATATTTGACAAATAAGGCTTAAAAACAAGCAAAAGAGCATAAAAAGGACACCAAAAGACACAAAAAGACACATCAAATGACAGAAAATATACTATGAATTTTGGTGTCATCAAACACATAAGGCTCAAACTTTGCTTGTCCTAAAGAAAATAAATAAGAACAATGCTAAGTATGGAAAATATGCTCTTTTATGAAAAATAAATTTCTAAAATATAATCACTCATGAAATAATCCACTAACCATTACACAAAATCTCCGATAAATACACCGTCCCCTGAAATTAATCTTAAGATTTACAACTTCGATCAAAAAAAATTTCACAATTCGCATAATAAAGAGACTCTCAATTTCATGAATTCACCCAAGTTTTAGTTTAAATCTATCAAACCTTTGTTTACAGGAATAAAGTCTCCTAAGTCTTTTTCCACATAGAATCTTTCCTTTCTTCCCCCTCTTTTTTTTTTATTTTTTTTAATCTTTGCACAGATAGCATATACCCACATAGATACATACTTTTTTTTTAGACTTCAACTCTTGTCTTCGGTACCACTGTCAATTTTACACAGTGCCAAGTAGAGGAGTTATTATTGTTATAACCCAAATTTTTGAGAAAATAATTTTAGAAATTTTAGATTGTTGTTTCAAATTTTTCTATGATTTGTATGGAATTTTTGAAATTTATTTGAGTTAAAAATAAGTAGTTTTAGTGGAAAAAGGTTAAGTTGCATTCGCGGGGGCTCAAACCCACGACGTGCCCGTGTTTGTTGTTCAGCCAAACCACCAAGCTACCTTTGCGGTTTAGTAATAAACCGCGCCCATTTCATTTATCTCGGTTTTTGGTTTGTTTTGGGCGACGAATCGAATCATCGTTGTCTTTGAATTTTGCGGTGACTGAGTCGCCGCCGCGCCCTCGCTATATTTGGATGCGCTTCTCGTCTATTTAAGGGGGCTTCTGTTCACCCTAGTCCGCCATCAAATCTATGGGATCCTCGAGCCGCAACGCACCGTCAGGAGAAGGAAATCAGAGCTAGAGGAGTTTGCCGGAGTTGTAGTCGTTTTCACCTTCTGTGCAACCAGCGATGACGATACCCCTGTTCTCAGCTATGTTTCAGCTTCGTATCAAGGCAAGATTTCTTCTGAGAAGTTTTGAGGAAGTTTGGTTTAGGTTTAGATAGATTTTGAGGTGTCGACGGCGACGACACCAATGTCGATACCTGTGGCTACTGCGAGCGCTTCGAATGGGGGTCAAAAGCTTGCTGCAGCTAGTTGAGGAGCTTCCCAGCGATGGCAGAAGTCTCCTGGTGAAATCTGGAGGCGAACGGATGCTTGACATGCTCTCAGGAGCTCACCGGCGCAAGCGACGGACGCAAGTCTGGCCGCCTTCCACGGCGGCGATGGGGCGGCCCGGGCGAGTGGCCGGTTCTGTCCAATTTTAGGTTTTGGGATTGGTTTATTTGAAATAAACCGCTCGGCTGAGTTTTGAAATCAATTTGTACCGGTTCAACAGATTGGGCAGTTCAATTTCGATTTCGGCCCAGCACTTGTATTCTGACTAGTTCGACCCTGATTCGGTCGAATCTGGGCCGGTTCATGTAGGCGTTGGAAAGCCTATGAAAAGGTCTATCCAATGGTATCCTGTGTGTCCTTAGATGACTTGTATAGTTTGTGTAATTTAGGTTTCAAGTGTTGGTTTGGCTTGGTTCAGATCGAATCTGACCGGTTCACTGCAATCCTGAGCGGTTCAGTGGGTTCTGTGTCCGGTTCACTAGATCTAAGGTTGGTTCCCTAGGTTTTGGGGCATTTTCTATCTGTTGATGGTCTCTGTTTTTAAGTTTGAATCTTATTTGATAGAGTTCATGTTCAAATTTATATTTCAGAGTGATTGAACTACTATTTGGCTTGCATCGTTTTCTGGGCTTTTCGAAGGTAAGACCTCAAACCAGATTTCTGTACATTAAAAGTTTGTTATCCTCATTGCCGTTGACTTGAAAAGTATAATTTCTATACATATCGAAGATTTATTGTTACCTGTTATTTGCCAGTCACACATGTTTCAAGCAAAGCACTATTTTAGTATCCACATTGTGGACAGCATATCTGTATGACAAGTTTTCTAGTACCCACGTGTGTGAACAGTTATATTGAGCACATACCCAGTAGTATCCACTTTATGGATAGGCCGGGGTCCCAAGTTAGCGTGCATTGGGATTCATGACGGATGGTAGCGCGTGTGTTCACCATGTAAGGTGAACGATTCACCTTATCATGCGTATTCGGGGTGACGACCCCACAAGCCAGTAGGTATTGCTCATAGTGTTTACTTGCATAATATTTTGATCTTGTATAAATCAATTGATTCAATACCTTCAGTTGTAGTTCTATTTACAGTTTTCAGTATTCAGCTTGTCATAATCTTATTGTTCCTGCTTTTTGCTAGTTTCTTCCTCCTTTGGATCTAAGGGGTTACCCTTTCTTCTGGGGAGAGGCTTGCTTAGCAATTGTTTTCTAACCCGCGAGGGATGTTTGTGCAGTTGCAGTTCAGGAGGAGTTAGATCATCCAACAAATCTCCGAAAGCGCAGTTATGCTTGAAGTGCTTCAGGAGGCAAGAGAGTCCATGAAATAGTTATTAGAGTTTAGTTGTTAGTTGTTTTTGTTATTCCTAAAAAGCTAAACTGTTAGCTAGTTGAATCAGTTGTACACCTTTTACTATTGGATGTGTTCTCTTATATTTGAATTAATAATAAAAAGACATGTTTTTCTTCCGCTCTTCTTCGATTTAGATTATTTTTCTTTAACTGCTTTAAGGAGGTGTAACATTTGGTATCAGAGGAAAATTTTTACGAAACATAAGGTCCTATGTTTAAACCTAAGGGTTAGGATTAGGACTAAGGTGAAAATTTTTGGGATGTCTAAAAGAATTCTATTTTAATTTTCTAGATCATGGATCCTTGTGGGGGAAGAAGACCTGCTGAAGCTATAGCCAATCCTGAGCGGTTAGCAACAGCCATAGCCCAGGCCATTCATGGATCAGCAACTAATGCTAAGTTGACCGAATTACCGAAGTTTGGTCCAGAACCCTTTAGGGGTGAGTCTGGGAAGCTAAGGCCGAAGAGTGGCTAAGATTGGTTTAGAAGGCCTTTGAGCTTGTGCAATGCACTGATGAGGATAAAATATGATATGTTACCTTTATGCTTCAAGAGAAGCGGATGCTTGGTGGAGAACCTAGAGGGCGACTTTGGGTAATGGTGATGCTGTGATTACTTGGGGTCAATTTGTGGAAGCTTTCAATGCCCAATACTTTCCTGCCAATGTAAGATCTGTTAAGTTATTGGAATTTTTATCTCTGGAGGAGGGTAAAATGTCTATCAAGGAATATGATAGAAGTTTATTAGCCTTAGTCGTTATGCTCCTATGATGGTGGGTACTCAAGTTCAAAAGATTGCTTTGTTTATTAAAGGATTGAACCCAGAGTTAAGAAATTGGTTAGCCATGTTTGAGCTTAACACTTATGCTGAAGTTGTAAGTAAGGCCTTGTTAGCTGAGCAAGCAAGGATGGAGTTTGGTCGAGTACCTAATGATTATACGTCTTCAGGTGGTTCCAAGTCCTTCGATAGGGACCATGTGCCTTCTAAGAGATTTAAGAATACTTATGGAAGAGTTAGACCATCTCAAGCAACCTCTAAGACTTTTGATTCTAGTCTGGTGTTTTGTAAGTTTTGTGGTGACAAGAATCATCCTTCCCCTAAGTGTCCTAAGGGACAGTATGTTTGTTTCTTTTGTAAGCAACCGGGTCACCAAAGAATTGATTGCCCAAAGAGGAACAAATCAGAAGCAAGAATATTTGATGTGTCCAGGCAAGAGACTCAAGATCCTGAGGTTAATACTTCAGGTAAATTCTGATTTAATTTTGTTATTTCTCATGTTAAGATTTTTGTGATGTTATTATTATTTGTGTAAACTGAGGTTATAGATAAATTTGGAGGACCAAATTTCTTTTAAGGGGGGTAGAATGTTATAACCTAGATTTTTGAGAAAAGAATTTTAGAAAATTCAGATTGTTGTTTCAGATTTTTTCTATGATTTTTATGGAATTTTTGGAATTTATTTGAGTTAAAAATAAGTAGTTTTAGTGGAAAAAGGTTAAGTTGCGTTCGCAGAGGCTTGAACCCGCGACACACCTGTGTTTGTGGTTTAACCGAACCACCAGGCTACCTTTGTGGTTCAATAATAAACCACGCCCATTTCATTTGATCTTGGTTTTTGGTTTGTTTTGGGCGACGAGTCGAATCGTTGTCGTCTCCAAATTTCGCGGTGACTGAGTCGCCGCCGCGCCCTCGCTATATTTGGATGCACTTTTTGTCTATTTAATGGGGCTTCTGTTTGCCCTAGTCCACCGTCAAATCTATGGGATCCTAGAGCCGCAACGCGCCGTCAGGAGAAGGAAATCAGAGCTAGAGGAGTTCGCCGGAGTTGCAGCCATTTTCACCTTCTGTGCAACCAGCGACGACGATACCTCGGTTCTAAGCTACATTTCAGCTTCATAGCAAAGTAAGATTTCTTCTGAGAAGTTTTGGGGAAGTTTGGTTTAGGTTTAGATAGTTTCGAGGTGCTGATGGCGGCGGTGCCATCGTAAATACCTGCGGCTGCTGCGAGCGCTTTGAACGGGCGTCGAAAGCTTGCCGCAGCTGGTTGAGGAGCTTCCCTGGGACGGCAGAAGTCTCCTGGTGAAACAGCTGGCGAACGGACGCTCGTCGCGCTCTCAGAAGCTCGCCGGCGCAAGTCCGGCTGCCTTGCACGGCGACGATGGGGCGACGCGGGCGACTGGCCAGTTCGGTCTGATTTTAGGTTTTGGGCTTGGTTTATTTGAAATAAACCGCTTGGTTGAGTTTTGAAATCGATTTGAACCGGTTCAAAAAATTGGGTGGTTCAATTTCGATTTCGGCCTAGCACTTGTATTCTGACCAGTTCGACCCTGATTTGGTTGAATCTGGGCCGGTTCAGGTAGGCGTTGGAAAGCTTATGAAAAGGCCTATCCAATGGTATCCTGTGTGTCCTTAGATGACTTGTATAGTTTGCGTAATTTAGGTTTCAAGTGTCAGTTTGGCTTGGTTCAGGTCGAATCTGACCGGTTCACTGCAATCCTGAGCGGTTCAGTGGGTTTTGTGTCCGGTTCACTAGATCTAAGGTTGGTTCCCTAGGTTTTGGGGAATTTTCTATCTGTTGATGGTCTTTGCTTTTAAGTTTGAATCTTATTTGATAGAGTTCATGTTCAAATTTATATTTCAGAGTGATTGAACTACTATTTGGCTTGCAACGTTTTCTGGGCTTTTCGAAGGTAAGACCTCAAACCAGATTTTTGTACATTAAAAGTTTGTTATCCTCATTGTCGTTGACTTGAAAAGTATAATTTCTATACATATCAAAGATTTATTGTTACCTGTTATTTGCCAGTCACACATGTTTCAAGCAAAGCACTATTTTAGTATCCACGTTGTGGATAGCATATCTGTATGACAAGTTTTCTAGTACCCACGTGTGTGAACAGTTGTATTGAGCACATACCCAGTAGTATCTACTATGTGGATAGACCAGGGTCCCAAGTTAGCATGCACCAGGATTCATGACGCATGGTAGCGCATGTGTTCACCATGTAAGGTGAACGATTCACCTTATCATGCGTATTCGGGGTGACGACCCCACAGGCCAGTAGGTATTGCTCATAGTGTTTACTTGCATAATATTTTGATCTTGTATAAATCAATTGAATCAATACCTTCAGTTGTAGTTCTATTTACAATTTTTAGTATTCAGTTTGTCATTATCTTTTTGTTCGTGCTTTTTGCTAGTTTCTTCCTCCTTTGGATCTAAGGGGTTTCCCTTTCTTCTGGGGAGAGGCTTGCTTAGCAATTATTTGCTAACCCGCGAGGGATGTTTGTGCAGTTGCAGTTCAGGAGGAGTTAGATCATCCAGCAAATCCCCGCAAGCGCAGTTACACTTGAAGTGCTTCAGGAGGCAAGAGAATCCATGCAATAGTTGTTAGAGTTTTGTTGTTAGTTATTTTTGTTATTTCTAAAAAGATAAAGTGTTAGCTACTTGAATCAGTTGTACACCTTTTACTATTGGATATGTTTTCTTATATTTGAATTAATAATAAAAAGACATGTTTTTCTTCCACTCTTCTTGGATTTAGATTATTTATCTTTAACTGCTTTAAGGAGGTGTAATAATAATAATAATAATAATTATTATTATTATTATTAATATAGACTTCAACCTATTTCTTAGGTACTACTGTCAATTTTGCACAATGCCAAGTAGGGCAGTCTCTCACTCTTTTTGGATCTTGGATTCTTTCTTCCCAACAAATAGTAAGATAAACTAACCATCAACTAGGCTAATCAATTAATATCAATTCAAAAATTACACTCATATGCTCATTTTATTCAAGAAATATGATTCACTTTAGATTGCATTCATCAAATAACATACCTACCTAAAACCCTATGCATCAATCAATGAAGAATTTCTACAAGTAGATATGATTTGAAGGAATAAATTCAACATAATAGGCATATCTCCATTCACAGGCATGCATGAACATTCATCATTACAGAAAAATCTACCCATCTAAGAAAAATATATCATCAAATTATCAATCTTATCATGTCCATAAAACCAATTTTAAAAAGCATAAGGATTTTCATAGTCGCATCAGATCAAAACAATTAATCCATATATCCATAAATAACTTTTCCAAGAGAAAACCATAAAGTCATAAAACCATGATAAAATTAAAGATGCAATCATATGAAATAATCATGAATAAAAGAGAGTGCAAATGATACTCACAAAACTATGTAGCAAGCTCATACCACAAATACATAAGGCTCATACCAAAAATAGTGTCGGGGCAAATGCTGCTAGGTCCAAATATGTGCCTTTTGGAAATTTTACCTCCACAATTTAAGATGCATAAGGCTCAGATCAAAAAATAGTCTCTTACTTAAATCAAACAAAAATAGAACAATAATCTTTTCAAAGGGTAATTAGAGATATCATCAATGGTCCAAAAGGGTGAAGGTGAAAAGAGCTGATGCAGGCGAGAAGTAGAGGCGGAACCAATGCAGGCTAAAGAGCTGCTAGCAATGATGATGATGGTGCCGATAGTAGAGTGATGATAAGTAGTCTCCAGTGGCCTGCTAGAGACTACAGTCGTGGTGGCGAAGTCATCGGCCAGTGGGCGGTGAGAGATAGCACTGCAAATAAAATAATCAGAGTCACTAATGGAGATTCTACTGCAAAAATAAATAAAATCAATGGAAGATAGAGGCAGCAGAAGAAGCAAGCGGCTGCTGGTGTGCTAAGGATGATAGCTAGTGCTGGCTAGAGGTGTAAGACAGTCGCTCTTGAAGATTTCTGGACCTAGAGGCAAAAGAAGCTATAACAGGTTGAAAGCAATTAGAACATCCACTGAATTTTCTATGAAAAGTAGTCATACCCAAAAATAAGATTTAATGATCTAGAAAGAAAATAGATAAAACCAAGTAGTAGAAGAAAATTTGTTCTTTTCAGACGTATGAAAATCAAATGATCAAAATTTGTCAGGAATTTAGGGTATCAACAGATAGAGGGCTACTCAGATTACAAAGTCAAAAACTGCACAGAAGTCAATCAAATTCAAAAAAGTTGTCATGCTTCCTAGAATTGTCAAAAAATATTTTAATGAAAACAACTAATCCACAAGATAGAACAAAACATGTACTTCATATTCCATGTGAAAACTTAGGGTTTCAAGTTATTAAAGCACCTTAAATATCTGCGGCAAAAGTGCTATTCAGAATAGTCAAGAGAAAACTACTGCAGAAATTAATCAGAATCGAAAAGATGCTATGTGTTTTAGAATGATCCATGGAATTTAAAACTCTGCAAAAATATCCAGATGATAGAGAAAGATGAGTAGTTCGTGATGGTGTCAAAGATAAAAAATTTTCCCAACCCAGTCTCTTAAAGTCACTGTGAGAAAACACCTAATCAAATAAGCAGAATGTAGTTTTAAAATACAATACCGTGAAATTATTTACGGTAGTGCCGTAATTTTCACAAATTCTTGGGTCAGAAATATGTGAGAATTACGGCACCGTAAAAATGGATACGGCACTACCATATTTTTCACAAAAATCTCAAAACTTTCGGATAAAAAAAATCACTCAAAAATACGGTACCGTGAAAAAGCATACAGTACTGCTGTAAAAGCTATAAAACCTTCTGTAAAAAAATTATCAAAAATTATGGCACCGTAAAATTTTACCCAACATTACGGTAGTGCCATAAAAGACTCAAAATTCTCGGGATGAAATCGGACCAAAATCATAGTACTGTAAAAATTATTACGGCACTGCCGTATTTTTCATAAAATTTGATTTTCCTTGCAAAAAGAAAAGAAAAATTAATTCTAAAAATAAGCTAAAATAAAAGAAACTAAGTTAAGTAAAAGTGCTTGGGTTGCCTCCCAAGAAGCACTAATTTTTAGGTCCATAGCTTGACCAAAACTCAAGTATCATGGTGAAGCAGGTGGATCAGTACCATAGTAAATAGCATATAGTTTTTTGCATTTCCTTTGTCCAAAAAGTTTAGCTACTAATCCATACATCCAAAATTTCATTTAAATCATGATTGACATGGCTTTCTTAAATATGCAGAAACTAAAATCATTTTTTTCTATTCCAATCAAAGAATATTTTATGATATTCCTATATTTGTCCAAAAGTAAAATCGTTAGTACTTTCTTCACATTTTTATCTTCAATTGCAATAGGACTTTTATCAAGAGATTCAAGTATTGGATCATCAAAATAATCTTTCTTTCTCACATTAGATTCCTCAATGAAACATAAGTTTTCAAATAAATCAAAAGAGTGAACATTAGATATGGGCAAAACATCATCATGGTGAGATTCATCAATGTTTGTAATATTCAAATCCTTTTCAAGTTCCTCATGCCCACAATCAAATAATTTATCAATATCAAAATTATCAACAAAATCAGAGTAAGATTTTTCTAAATTAGTTCCCTCATATCCTTCATCAGATTTAACCACAAATAATATATCATCAAAAGAATCAATTTCATAACTATCATCAAGAGGGGGTTTTTCAATTTCAATTTCCTCAAACTTTTCCACAAATAAATTATCAAATGAATCAATTTCATAATTATCAAAATCAGAGTGAGATTCATTAATGTTCACATAAGGCTCAATCTCAAAAAAATCATAATCAGAGGGGGATTTTTCTAAATCAAGTTCCTCAGTTTCCATGTCAAACTCAAATAAACAAGCTTGTTATGCTATCTGGGTTTTTAACATTTCAGTATGAGCATGCATATTATCCATCCTATGTTTATGGGTCTCATGTGCCTCCTCACTTTGTTTCATGAATTTTCCAAACATAATCTCTAAGCTAAATTTTTTTGTATCCTCAAAGTATGGTTCTGAAATATTGTTTGAGCAATCCTCATAAAAAGAAGTTTGATTTTCCCATCTAGAATAATATTGATCATCTTGGTACGATGGTGAATTGGGATTTTGAGAAATTAAAATTTGGTAATCAGAAGTATAATGATCAGAACATCAACAAATATCACATCTAATTGAAGAATAAGATTTCATAACAGGGCGCATATTAAAAGTGTCTAATTTATGAGCCAGTAATCTAACTTATCTGCAATAGTGCACCATGAATCATCTTCATACCTTCCTTGTAGCATGTATACCTCACCTCTTTCAGTTGCCCATGAGTTGTGATTAAAAGACATATCTTCAAATCTATAAAGAACAGAAAGATTATCCAACACCAATCAATTAGAATTTTTTTTTTCAAAATATGTAAAGAAAACACAAAACAAAAAGCAAATACAAAATTTCAGAAATCACAGTTCTGTCAAAACTTGCGAAATCCAAAACCTGCAAAAACAAAAAAACAAAGTTAAATCCAAAACAAATAAAACTTAGTCTAGCAATACTAACAACTATTTTGAAATTAACAAAACTAAGGTCCACGGCAACGGCGCCAAAAACATGTTGTAGTCCGCAAATGCACGGATACTTCGAAGTAATAAAATAGATATCAAACCACAGTGACCTACATGTTAAGTACCAAATAGATGTTTTCTCACTAGCTAAGCGAACCGAATAGTGTTAAACAATCAATCGAAATGAACGCGGAAAAGTATATCAGAGAGAAATTGGGACTAGGGGTTCATCCACCTTAATTCTAATGACTATAAAGAAATAAAGGCTGTCAGTCAAATTTCATTATGATAAAGATTTAATTTACTTCATAAAAGGATCATCTCACTCTCGCGTAGACAATCATACAAAGGACCAATCCTCACTCTCGTGCACGATCTATCCGATGCTGAAAATAAATAAATCATTGAACAAAGAACTCAAGGATCACTCTCGTGCATCCGAATTCTGAATCAAACATCTCATGTGAAACTCAAGGATCACTCTTGTGCATCCTAAAACTCATCACAAGTTCTACTTAAGGTTATCCGGTGATCAGAAATTTAATCTCTTACAATTTCAAATCAAACCTAACACATTAACTCAATCCAAAGAATTAGAAAATCAACATGGCAAAAAATTCACTAAAAATCAGAGTTCAAAAAACAAACCTAATCTCTTACGATAAGTTCCAAACTCAATTATTTTTAGGGTTCCAAATTTCACAATCAACCTCTCAGTCTATTTTTGCAAAACTCTAAAATATGCTAATATTTAAAAAACTAAGGATAATTAAAGAAAAGTCATCACATAAGCAGAATTATCATAACAAAATTATCATGAGAAAAATAATGATTATCTAGTCATTAAAAACTTAAGGGATTACACCCCCATGTCCCATAAGAATATTAAGCTAGCATGGAAGAAGAAATGCAATAATCCATAGTTTAGAACAATCAGAAATTGAAAGGGAAGATGAAAAGTTACAAAATAGGGCTGTAATGAAAATTACAGCCCATAATTTCATGTGTGAACAGTGTCGGCGCCCGCTCTTTTGTTGATTTCTCCTCCGATCGATCTCCTTTCGTTCTGAAACTTCTGGGGTAGCCTCTTCTCCTCTAGGCGAAGCTTCCTTGTAAAAATTGTGGCCTGAGGTGGTCTCTACACCTCTCGGCATGAGGCAAAAAACTAAGGACGCCTCCCTTGATTACTCTCTCGATCCTCCTAAAACTTGGGGCTTTTGGTGCCTTTATCTTCTTCTCATTGAGACGAGTCCGCCGCTTCTTTCAGATCTCAATTTGCTGCCTGAAATCTCAAGATATCATCTTTTTAAGTTTGCAGGAAAACTCATAAATCTGGGTGCAAAATTACGGCACCATAAAATAATTACGGAAGTGCCGTAATTTCTTCTGTGAATTCTGCGCAAAAATTGCAGTACCATGGAAATCTTTAAGACAGTGCCGTATTTTTGCCTAAGTCCTCTGGTTGAAATTGTCTGAAATTACAGTACCGTGGAAATTTGTCTTAAAATTACGGTAGTGCCATATTTCTCTCGGATGACTCTGAAAGTTTCTATGTGAAATCGTCAAAAATTACAGTACCGTGGAAAAATTTATGGCAGTGCTGTATTTTTCCGGAAGCCTCTAGTCGGATTCGCTGAAATTACGGCACCATAATGAATTTGACCGAAATTACGGTAGTCCCATAATTTGTCTAGGAAGCTTATTTTGACTTGAAATTTGATGTGTAAACTCCTATTGATGATTAGAACTCGTTCATGCATTGAAATTGCTTGAAAACTGGTGATAATGATTCCTTTTTGCCTGAAATTGATCTAAAACAAAAAGTGGTGTAGATTTTGCAATATTTGACAAATAAGGCTTAAAAACAAGCAAAAGAGCATAAATATGGCGCAAAAAGATACATCAAATGACACAAAATATACTATGAATTTTGGTGTCATCAGCATTCTATTCACTGATGCTTTATCCCAAATGGCTATATATGTTAAATTTTTGAAAGAAATTTTGTCCAATAAAAGAAAAATAGAGGACTATGGTACAGTGGCATTAACTGAGGAATGCAGTGCTATTATTCAAAATAAGTTGCCATCGAAATTAAAAGATCTAGATAGTTTCTCTATTCCTTGTTTGATTAGAAGTGTGGCTTTTGACCGAGCCTTATGTGATTTAGGAGCCACTGTGAGCAGGAAACTGGTTATGGGAGCTCCTAAACCAACTTCAATATCTTTGCAGCTCGCCGATCGTTCAGTGAAGTATCCTGAAGGTATTCTTGAGGATGTTCTGATTCAAGTTGGTAAGTATTTTGTACCAACTAATTTTGTAGTTCTCGAAATGGAGGAAGATACAAAAATTCCTATTATTCTTGGTACACCGTTCTTATCCACAGCATGAGCAATTATTGATGTAAAGAACGGTAAACTCACTCTAAATATTGGTGATAACAAAATTGAGATTGATTTGAATGATTTCATGAAGAAACCTTCATATACTAGTTCATGCTATAGATGAAGTAGTTTATGATATTGGTCTTATTTGATGATCCTTCTGATTTTGATACTAATTCTTGTGATAATTCTTATGTTGAAATACATGACTCCAATTATAGTTCTGATTCTAGTGCTGAAACTCATGATATGTTGGACTGCACTATATTTGATAATGAAGAAGAGAAAATTCCAAAAGTAGAACTTAAAGCTTCACCTGATAATCTTCGCTATGAATTTCTTGGCCCTAACTCTACTTATCCTGTTATTGTTGATGCTCAATTAGATGAAAGGGAGACCGATTTGCTCTTCAAGGAGTTGAGGATTCATGGAAAGGTAATTGGGTATACCATTGATGATTTAATTGGAATTAACCCTTCTTTTTGTATCCGCATGATTCATATGGAGGATGAGCACAAACCACATGTGGATTTCCAAGGGAGACTCAACCCATCTATGAAGGAAGTTGTAAAGATGGAAGTTTTGAAATTGCTTGATGCAGATATTATCTATCCTATCTTTGATAGTAAATGGGTAAGTCCTGTGCATTGTGTTCCAAAAAAAGGAGGTGTCACAGTTATGAAAAACAAAGATAATGAGTTGATTCCTGTTAGAACAGTAACTAGTTGGCACATGTGTATAGATTATAGGAAATTCAATACAGCCACTGGGAAAGACCACTTCCCCATGCCTTTTATTGATCAGATGGTTGAGAGACTAGCAAACCATTCTTACTTTTGCTTCTTAGATGGATATTCTGGTTTTTCCAAATTCCTATACATCCTGATGACCAAGATAAAATCACTTTTACTTGCCCATATGGTACTTTTGCATATAGAAGGATGCCTTTTGGTTTATGTAATGCGCCTGCTACTTTTCAGAGGTGTATGATGGCCATATTTTCTGAATTTCTTGAAGATTTTATGGATGTTTTCATGGATGATTTTTCTGTATATGGTTTTTCTTTTGATGATTGTTTGGCTAATTTATATCAAGTCTTATAGAGGTGCGAAGAAACTAATCTTGTGCTTAACTAGAAGAAGTGTCATTTCATGGTTAGGCAAGGAATAGTTTTGGGACACCTTATTTCAGAAAGAGGAATAGAAGTGGACAAAGCCAAATTTGAAGTGATTGAGAAGCTAGCCGCCCACTACAGTTAAGGAAATTAGAAGTTTCTTGGGACATGCAGGATTCTACCAGCGCTTTATCAGGGATTTTTTTAAATTTGCTAAACCACTCACTAATTTACTCTGTAAAGATGCTAAATTCTGTTTTGATGAGAATTGTTTACTTATTTTATAGGAACTGAAGAAGGCCTTAATATCAACGCCTATCATGCAGCTACATGATTGCGAATTACCTTTTGAGCTTATGTGCGATGCCAGTGATTTTGTTGTAGGAGCAGTTCTAGGTCAAATGAAGGAAAAGAAGCCTTATGTGATTTATTATGCCAGTAAAGCTTTGGATGAGACACAAAGGAATTACATCACAACTTAGAAAGAACTCTTAGCTATAGTTTTTGCTTTTGATAAATTTAGATCTTATTTGATAAATTCAAAAGTTGTGGTGTATACTGATCATGCACCAGTTAAGTATTTGATGCAGAAGAAACATAGTAACCCGCGTCTACTTAGATGGATTTTGCTTCTACAAGAGTTTGATTTATAAATTAAGGACAAGAAAGGAACTGAAAATTTTGTTGCAGATCATCTTTCAAGGATAATTGTAGATGCTAATAAAGGTGATATAATTAATGATTCCTTCCCTGAAGAACAACTCTTAAGCATTGAACAGATCAAGGCCCCATGGTATGCAGATATAATGAATTATCTTGTTGCTAATGTTTTTCCTCTTGATTTGAGCTATTAGGGCAAAAAGAGATTCTTAGCTGATGTCAAGCATTATTTTTGGGATGAGCCTTATATTTTTAGAATATGTGCATATGACATATTTAGGAGATGTATCCCCGAATAAGAAATCAAGGATATATACTATTACAGTGTCATTGATTATCTTATGGAGGGCATACTAGTACTGAAAGAACTGTTTTTAAGGTATTACAATCTGGATTTTATTGGTCCTCTCTATTTAAGGATGCTAGAGATTTTATACTATCTTGTGATAGTTCCCAAAGGATGGGGAACATCAATAAAAGAAATGAGATGCCGCTGTCCACAATACTTGAAGTCGAAATATTTGATGTTTGGGGGATTGATTTTATGGGACCTTTTCCATCATTAGGAGGTAACAAGTTTATTCTCATGGCAGTTGACTATGTTTCTAAGTAGGTTGAGGCTCTTGCTTCTCCTACTAATGATTCTAGAGTTGTGGTTAGATTGTTTAAAAAGGTTATCTTTCCACGATTTGGGATACCACGAGTAGTAATTAGTGATGGAGGCTCTCACGTTATTCAACACAAGTTTTCGGCTTTGCTTCGAAAGTATGGGGTGAATCATAGAGTTGCAATACCTTACCATCCCCAAACAAGTGGACAAGTGGAGATATCAAATAGAGAAATCAAAGGAATATTGGAGAAAATAGTGTTAAGAACAAGGAAGGACTATGCTTTCATGCTTGATGATGCACTATGGGCATACCGGATAGCTTTTAAAACACCGATAGGTATGTCTCCTTTTCAATTATTTCATGGTAAATCTTGTCATCTACCTGTAGAGCTCGAGCATAAGGCATTATGGGCTATCAAAACACTGAATTTTGACTTGAAGAACGCGGGTGGAAAACGAAAGTTACAATTGAATGAGCTTGATGAAATTAGACTCTCCACTTATGAAAATGCAAAAATCTATAAAGAGAGGACTAGAAGATGGCATGATCGACACAAACTTAGAAAGGAATTCCAACCAGGTGAATTTGTTCTTTTGTTTAATTCTAGGTTGAGACTTTTTCCTAGTAAACTTAAATCTCGATGCTCTGGGCCTTTTCAGGTTATTAAAGTCTATCCATACAGAGCTCTGGACATATGGAACAACAAAACGGGGGAAGAGTTTAAGGTTAATGGTCAGAGGTTGAAACTTTACTTCCATGAGGAGCCTATTAAAGGAGGAGAAAAATTTTTACTTGATGAACCACGAGCAAATCTGAGTGCGGAGTGGTCAAGCTAAAGACCTAAAAATTAGCACTTCTTGGGAGGCAACCCAAGCACTCTTTCTTTCCTTTTATTCTTGTTTTTTATTTTTGCTTTAGTTTATTTGTGTACAAACTTTTTATTTTTCTATTTGTAGGTAATTCCAGATTGATCTATTTGTAATAAGCGACGATCTCTAAATTTTTTGATAAATTACGGTACTGTCGTAACGGTTTTTACTGTACCGTAATACCTATGCGGTACTACCTTAATATATTTTATCGCCCGTAATTTTCATCCGTTTTCATCTAGAAGGTTTTACCTATTTTACGGTACCACCGTAATGTTTTCACGGTACCGTAATTTTGAGTGATTTTCGACCAGAAAATTTCCAAGAGTTTATGGATTTTACGGCACCGCTGTAATGATTCTCACGGTACTATATTTTCAAGTCAATTTCTTATAGAAAGTTTTGAGGTTGTTCAACAAATTATGGCAGTACCGTAATTATTTTATGGTACCGTATTTTAGGTCTGTTTTCCACCCGAGAGTTATGGAACTTTCAAGTAAATTACGGTAGTACAATAATAATCGTTACGGTACCGTAGTTTCGGGTCATTTTTTGACCTAAATTCTTCTCGCATTTTACGGCACTACCGCAATATCATTACGGTACCATAATTATGCCAGCCCCACGCGATTTTAATGTCATATTTAGGGTTTCGGTGTCGTGATTTAGTGTTTTTTTCGCTCGAGATCACGCCGACTTGCGATTTTCTTCAAATCTTTACTTCCAAACCCTCAGGCGACCTTTCCTAACTGATCTCCAACCAATTTCTGACTAATTTCCACCTGAGATTTGGAGTTTTCGAGCTCGAACGAGCTCAGCAGCTGTTCATCCGCCGATTTTCTGCCCTTATCGATTTCTCTTCATTTGAGCTTCGATTCGATTGATTTGTGCTTCAAGGAGCTTCGAAGGAGATAGAGGATTATTTCTGAAGGAGATTTAAAGCTTGAGTTTAGCTCAAAAGCTCATATTAAAGGGTTTCGACCAGACCTGTTCAGCCTCATTGTTCCTTGTTCGGTAACTCTTATACCTTCAGTTTGTCCTCAAGAGTTCTTTTCATCTTTTGCTTGCATATCACCATGTCACCAGTAAAGAGAGCCATCTCAAAGAAGAGGGGTAAAGCCCCAGCCGAATCTTCAGCCCCACCTCGACAACCAAACCCATATGGCATCGTCTTCAGCGACGAAGTGCAAGAATAGAGGTACAACCATTTGCTTACTAGATGCATTGTCAAGACTAAATATGCTGATACTAGTGCTTTGGAGCTCTTGGGGCTGAAAGAGGATGTACTGTGGATGTTTAACCAAATTGCTATGAATAAATTCTTTGAGATGACTCCCTAGACCTATTTACCTCTAATGTTTGAGGTTCTCAGTAGATTGGAGATGGACTATGACGAGTACACTGGTGGACTAGCTAAGGGAGAGATTAGATTCAGAGTGGCCAATGAAGAAAAGAAGCTTACACTGAGGGAGATTAGGCACATTTTTCATCTACCGAATGAAGGGCGCACCGAGCCACCTATTGGGTTCATCGAGAATGTCTTCTAGAACCAAATCACCGTGGAAACTAGATTCTCTCCCTCGTCAGCCAGAGCAACAAGTATCTCCAACCCATGTATCAAGTATGCGCATCGAGTCCTTGCTCATACCGTCTTCGGGCAAGGGGACAGTGATGGTATGGTTCGACATACTGAGTTATTCTTTCTTTAGTGCATGTTGCATGGTTATTTTGTGGATGTTGCTTTCTTCATCATGAGACACTTGGACAAGGTTGCTAGGGCCAAGAAAGGCACGATTGTGATAGGAGGATTCCTCACTCCTATTGCACTTTTTTTTGGGAATTGAGCCATACAGAATTGAGGTTGCAAGGGGCAATGCTAAGATAGACATTGAGTCCTACATTGCCATGAAAATGATTGTCAGAGAGGGAGATACTTATTGCTTGGTTCTACAGCCCGGCCTTCCTACTTTACCATTGCCTAATCCAGAAAGAACCACTGTTCAAAACCCAAAGAATTGGAAGCTTTCCCCTGATGTTGCTTCTTATGCTACTCCAACACCTGTGGACTCTGTACCACCACCACCGGCTGCCTGGGGTAATGAACCATTTGGGATGGTTATAGATTATTCACCCTCCAGAGCTGCCAATCCACCACCGCACAAAGTAACTGGATCTTCCTCACGTCGTGCTGGCCCTGATCAGAGCGGGTGGCAAAGTCATCTAGATCCTAGCTTCTAGGCTCTTTCTGCTGATGTGCACCGATTGACATCTACTGTGGGGAGGATATTTGATTATGTAGTGCATATACATGATGACGTTGAAGAAATCAAGGACTACCTTCATCTCAAGCGCAGAGGTGATGGAGAAGGTGGTTCTCAGGGAGATCCAATGGACGCCGTCCCAGCTGATAGAGACGAGGAGAGGACTGACTCTAATTGAGTAGAGTTTTATGAGTATCTTCTCCTTTTCTTTACTTTACTTTACTGCACTTTTATAGATTTTTGATGATTTACGTATTCTTGTAGGGGAGGATGACCTTGTCATTGCTTCCCTTGTGTCCGCCGGCTACGGATCTTCGGTTTTTGAGATATCATTGATAAAATTCATTCAATTTAGTTGTATAAGATGATATGATGATAGTAAGATTTGGTTGTATGTGATGTTCTGATATTTGAGATTAATACTCTGTGATTGGTATGGTGCAAGACTTGGTTAACGCAATGATGATTTTAGTTCTAATTTAGTAATGATGTGATAAATGCCTATGTGGTTTGTTCTAATCATGAAAATACTATTGTTATCATGCCAAAATTTTTCTTCATGTTAAATTACTGTACATGACAATACTTGAGAATTGGAAATAGACCTAATATGCTAAATTTATTTCTTTGATATAATTTATCCGTTGGAATTTTCCATTGATTAATACATGAAGTTTTGGGTAAATATATTGTTTAATGAATGAAATTTGAAAGACAAATAACTCCTTTAAATAAAATGAGCATGTGTTGTATGATTTTTGGATTGATATAGATTGATTAAACCTAGTAGATCCTTAAAGTCCATCTTGTTATTTGTTGGGAGGAAAGAATCTGAAATCCAAAAAGTAAAGTGACTCCACTATTTGGCACTACGTAAAATTGGCAGTGGGACCTAAAGACATGGGTTGAAGTCTGAAAAGAATCACTCCTCTTCTTGACATTGTATTTGCAATGGTACCAAAGATAAGAGTTGAAGTTCAATTAAAATTATGTATCTATGTGGGTGCATGCCATGAGAGAGATTCTTTGACATTAACTCCGCTATCTCAAAAAGAAATTTTCCTACTTAAAGAGATATGAGTTCTATTATGTTGGTTATGTGACCAATATATTCTAAATTTGTCACTAGAAGAAAGGTGGTATTCATTTTAGAAAATGTCAAAGATACATAAAAAGAACAGAGAAAATATGAGTGGAAAAAGATTTTGAGATTCCTATTCCTGTAAACAAAGACATCACAGACTCAAAACTAAAACTAGGTGAACTCATGTGATTGAAGTTCTATTTACACACATTGCAAAATTTTATTTGATTGAATCATTGATGGGGGGCCAAGACCAGCTCCGCGGAGGTCCACTAGGGTCCGAAGGAAACCTCTCAGCTATGGGTTTTCTCCATAGGATCCTACATTCCTTATTTGCATTGCATCGCATCATGATAAGTTAGATCCACCCCCAATCCAACATGTTGTTACATGTAGGTTTTTCTTTCCTGTTTAAATGAAATGTTGCATCATGGTTGGTTAGAAGCATAGCACGTGTATTTCCACCTACAATACATCGGCAAAATTCAACTAATAGTTACTCACCTAGTGAGTTCCAAGAAAGGAATGTTCAGTTTCAACTCAGTTCAAACTTCCACCACTTTGAAGACTTGAGTTAAAGGGGTTTCATAAATCCTTAACTCCACTACCAAATCAAGCTTTGGACGCCCACATCAACAAAGAAATCAGCCACAAAATCAAGAGCCACATTTCTCTCCCCAAATCAAGGAATCAAGGAGTTGGCGTCCAACACTTGAAGCAAGAATTCAAATTCCTCTCCACAAATGGAAGCCTCATCAATGTGCAAGCTAGCTACCCGTTCATACAACTCAAATATGCACCAGCCCCTTGGAATACAAAATTCGAAAACTTGCCTTGAAGGAGCCGGCCAAAGAAGGAAAGACAACCACTAGCTTGTCCGCCCATTCAATGTAGCCCTCTCGCAATTAAATGCTGAAATTTCTTTCTTATCCTTGCTTAGGCGCCTAGGGGGGGGGGGGGG